>JAPYZA010002169.1:0-34458 GCA_030522685.1 Eupelmus azureus | reverse complement strand
AGATAACAACACGATCGCGAACGAGATCACAGTTAGGGCCATTTTTATTTTGATAAGCTGTTACCAGCATATCGGCCAAGATGTTACTAGATCAAAAAAGAAATTTTATTTCTAAACCTCCTTAAATCCACGACTTGCGAACGATAACTTCTTAACAAATTATTAAAAAATTTGTTATCTATTTTTATTAAGTTTAACTCAGGCTGGGTCCTTTAAGTTATCATTATATCTAAAATATCAGACATTTACCAATTTCTAACTCATTCAAAAAATATTTGCAAATTAAACATACAAATTGATGAAAAGTTTATTGAAAATTAGTGATTGCTATTATAGAAATAAGAATACTATCAATTGTAATTACCTATACAGCAGTAATCAATAATATAATACTGACAAATGCATAATTTTCAAAACATAATGTATCTATGTTTAATTAATAGTAAATACATAAATGGTCTATGAAATTAATGTTTACAATCAAATAAACTAAAACAATTTATATCAAGCATACATACTGATCATATAACCGTAAATTAAAATATATAAATAATGTTATGTAAATTTATCCTAAAATAAAAGCTTTTAAAGGTTTCTTTGTTTGAGTAATTCTGCAGATATTATAATACAGTATGTTGATTGACCTATACAATCAATCAGTGGACATGCATATTTACTCGTTCGCCTGCTCTATTAGAGAAACTGATATAATTATCTTACTTCAAAATCAAACCACGTTAACTTAAAGTCAAACATTGTTAATTATAGCAAGTATAGAATTAGTAGAATTAAAGCTTTTATCCAAATGGATAGTAAATTCGATCAAATTTTACTTTTCGTTTAAATAGTAGAAAATATTTTGAAAGGTAAGCCTCTGAATTCCCATTCTTCCAAGAAAATTTTTTCAAAAAAATCTCTGAAAATATTATTGTTATCACCTTTTTGTTATCAAAAAGTCAGAAACGTGAACCAGACCGATCGATTACTCACACCCGCTCTCAACAACCCCGTTCTTTAAATCCACATCACTGCTAATTGACCCCCACCCCTACCACCCACACTCACAACCTCCAACTTTATCTTCATTTTTATTCTATCCTCTTATCCGACCCTCAATCTTCATAACTCCCTCTCTTTAGCGCATCTCTTTTTGACTCTCCATCCTCGCTTTCTCCTCTGTCTCTCCTTATACCAGCAGCCATTCTTTTATTCCGTTACAGTAACGTGCATGGAAATTCAAGCTAGACGTGCTTCACAGACGCGCGTTCGCACATCAGCGCTTTATCGGATCATCGCTATGGTTGTTTGCAATTGGATAGTAGGAAAAAGCAGATGAAAGAAAGGAGACGGAGATCGAGAATACAGTGGATCTCTCGGAATTTCGTGACAGCGCTGGAGTGGCGAGACGTAAGTGGATGAGGCTTTTCTCCTCCGTCTTTCATTTTTAAAATGCGGGATATCGAAAAAGAGGTCTGCTTTGTTTTCGTTTTTGTTTTTGTTGACGATGTGCTATACGAAAAGTTTTAATGTATTATGCTTTTTGAGCTCTAGGTTTCGTTGAACTTTCGATGTATTATGTATAGAGATTGAAGATTGTATTTATTTTGCCTCGGAGTTTTAGGATTTATTTATACGTTAAATAAGACAAAATATTATTAATTTAGGTGAGTAGTTTTTATTGTTGTGGAATGTTTAATCTATACCTAAGTGTTTTTGTTATGATTTATAAATATTGTTTGAATGAGCTATGAGAACGTTTAAGAAGAAATCTAAATCCATAGTATAACAAAATAAATAACTATGAAAATTAATCAAATTAGTCAAATATTCTAGAAGATTAGTGAATTAAGATTGAAATTTACATTTCTGACAGTCTAATAGAGTTGTTGATCAGAATATGGTAATATGATTTTCTCGTAATCTAAAGTAAATAAACGAATAAGGTCGACTTTCAGTTATACTTAGACGGTTTCTGACAGACTTCTGACAGAGTTAATCAGAGATTGAAACAGTTATAAACTCTGATAAAATAAAGTTTCTAATTCACTGGAAGAAAAAATATAAAAATTTCTCATATTATGAAGAATAATTGGATTATTCTTTTTTTGAATTGGAAAATTTTTTAAATTAACCCCATTTCAAACTTAACCCGATCATTGATATTAATAAATGATTCCTACATTTTCGCATCGTTCTATAGATAGAGATATATCTTTCGATTTGTATATACATCCCCAATCAAAAGTCAGACACGAACAAAATTAAGAATACAATTCCGAAAACAAGTCAACCACTTTATCCAACTACCACTCTAATCTCACATCAACATTCCCCACCAAAAGCTCCATTAATCAACTTAAAGAAACAAACAACATTAACCAACCCACAAAAAGATAACTCAAAAACCGAAAAACCAGTGAGATACTCCCTATACAAGCGAAAGCCAGTCCAGAACCATCCGCTTCGATGGCTCGCATGTAACGGGCACTGTCAGGCTGGTGGCGTCGATCGATCGAACCTCGCGCTACAGAGCATTTGTCGAAATGAAAATGTTCGGGGCAACGTATACACATACACGCGCGCGTGCTTATTCGCAAAGGTTGGGGAAAAGGGCGGCGCGTTTGAGCTGGATGGACGGGCGACTGGCGTGCAGCGATCGGGCCAGAAGCGTTTGATAAATGGCGCGCGCACAGAATCAACAGTTATTCTCGTCATTGTTCGTTATTGCAGTTTGGCTGTTTTTTCTTTTTTCCTCTCTTCTCTATCTGTTGGAATTGAAAGAGAGCTCGCGATTTCGCGGCACCGATGGATTGGCCGCGTTGTTTCGAGCAAAGATCGGATTGCGGAGTTATTTAGTTAAAAAAATGTTTGTAGAAAGTCTTTGTGGGAGTAAGGATTACGTTGTTTGTTTTTAGTGTTGTGGTGAGTCTATCATAGATGAGTTATTAGCGAATATTAAATAATAAATTTATACCGTACTAATTTATTTGTAAAATATTTCTAAATTTGGTAAAAGGTGTACATTATTATTTAAAACAGACCAGGAAAGCATGTGTTTTATCAATTTTGACGTAATCACATTTACAGTCTATACTCTCTCAGATACAACGTAAGAGTCAAGTTTGCATAAATGAACCGTTCTCACGCATATACATATACCTATACCCCCATTTACTTTGGGTCAAAACCAGCCCCGGAGCTAGAAGGTCGAGAGGAACCAACGGCAGGGCACCGTAAAAAAAAAGAGGATAGAAAGAGCAGGAGAAGTTGCGCATATAAAGGCTAGGTTTATTGCTTGACGGGCGAGGCAGTCCTTCAAAGGCGCGAGGCGAGGAAATTGTGCGAGCTGCAAGGAAAACGACGATGCTCGAGATAATAAGTGAAAGATAAACAAAATAAGGGAGGACAGGACAGACGGGCTTGGTAAAAAGTTGCTTTTTTTTTGCGCCAGTCCCGGTACTGGATTATACGTTTAATTCGACTTTGCAAAGTTCTCTCCACTCTTGGTGGTCGTTTTTTACGCTTTCCTCTTTTTCAGCGTGGAAGTACTCGACTGAGAGAAAGTTGGAGTTGGTTGAAATGTTCGTTGCATTAATAGCCGGCAAGTGATTTCGTCTTGCTGGTTAATGCTGGCTGAAGTTTTGTTAATTGAGATTTGTAGGTTGTTTTTTTTTTTAAAGAATTAATTGTATTATGAATATTTTTATTTCAGTTTATGTTTTTATATATTTAAAATAAGTATAATATGAATAGAGAAAAAGGTGAATACAGATGTAAGTATTATTTCTATGGAAACCTTCAATTAACTGCATTATTTGAAAAAATGAATTTCAAGTTTTTAGAATTTATTATTTAAGTTTAATCAATCAATATAACAATAAGACATAGACAGAAATATACAAAAATGTATTATATAAAAGTTTAGCGTGACCGAATATAGTATTCAAAAAGTATTAAAGATTTCTATTAATAATTTGGACAAATCACTTAATTCTCAGCCACACCAGTATCACATCCGCAAACACCCAGCCATCCAACACCCCCGATACAGAAAACACATCAAAACCAATCGCCCCGCTGCGAAAACTACAGCGACACCCAAAGTCGTAAATGGAAAATCTGGCGGTCGAGCGGTATCGGAAAACAGCGGCCCCTTGAGTACTATGCAGAGCAAGCGGAGGAGGGAGACACATAGGAGGTTAGCTCAATGCCCGCCGGTAAGAGAATAGCACGGCGCTGGCGCCGCTGTGGTTTCGCCCACGCCTGATCCGCTAATCGGACTGCACTAGCGCGCCGAGAAGAGCGAGTGATGCTGCATAAGCGAGTAGCGCTCCGCACTTTCGCAGACTCCCATGCGCGGGATTACGCTGGCTACCTGGTTGACTGTAGGAAGAGGTATGAGGAAAAAATTTTAGCAAAGGTCGGTTGAGTAGAAGGGGCGAGTGTGAAAGTGCGGGTTTTATGGGGATGTGTGTTTGCTCGGTGTTATTTATTTAAGATTTAGGAAGGGTTTACGCAGATTTACAGTTATTCATATTAGCTAGAATTAATAATGTAGGTTTTTTAAAATAATGGTATATATACAGGATTTATAAAAATGTATATTCGGCAAAAATGTATATTTTTTATTTTTTAAATTCTAGCTTTAATAAGGACATTTTTTAAATTATGAAATAGTTATGAAAGATTAATTATTTTTCAAAAAGTAAGAACTCAACGTTTCTCACTTTTTTTATTATCATAATTAACAATTAATTTCCTTAATGTAATTACTTCAATCGCAAAATCAGATAAATGCAGATTAAATTTAATCGTATTTAAAAGGAAAACTACTAAAGCTCGATTAACGAGAAACGTTTCCCGCGCCTCTCCAAGAGACGCAAGAAAGATTATCTCTTTATCTCCGGTAATTCTGCAAACAAATTCTCCATCAAATCCCATTAATCCAAAGACAAGCCGGGATAAGAATGCACTCCTACCATTCCAAAAACAATTAATCCACAGCTCAGTCTTCCCCTTCCGCTCACCTCGACACGCCTGATCCCCTGCTCTCACGTCATAATCCCCGAAAAACCAGCGCCTCTCACATATGCGATCGACAACAAACCTTTACTCTCACCCGCACCACCGCTAACAAAACAACAACTTCTTTACTCGGCTGTTCACGTGATAGCCGACGTAATAACACACAAGCTCGCGCCCGCAGTTGCTGTGTCGCTATAACCCGCGGCGCATGGAGCGTATTTATTTGCCAGCCGGGAGCAAACGTGGCCGCGGCACGAGGGGGAGGGAAGAGAGCAACGGGAGAAAAGCACGCGCTTGCGATAGAGCCATAGATTGTATTTATGTGTGTTGTTTATGCGAGGCGCGGCGACGACGATTCTTGGCGTATACGTTTTGCGCGAAAAGAGAGCTTCGACGTGGGTGTATATGTCTGCGCGGCGCGGCGCATTGCCTTGTTTTTCTTGGCCGAGTTGTTTTCTTGTTTTCGCGGAAGGTGGAGCGACGAATGTGGAGCGTACAGATTTGATCTGGCGGCGTGTGCGTGCGGACTGGGGCCGAAATTACGATGCGCTCGAGAGAAAATAGAGAAATTGGCAGGGAAGTTCTTGGAAGAATGACGGTGAGTTTGAATTAAATTACTTTAGCTTTCAGTTTTGTTAAAGCTATCACTGAAAGACATTATTAAAGGTATTATTAAATATTTGAGCTTTACGGAATTTCAATAAATTCGCGCATACGAAAAATATAGTAAACCAAAATATTTTGCCGTCTAACCAAACCCGCCTTGTTCTACTTAAACAACTTTATAAACGCCAAAATGACTTTACTCCTCCCAGTGAAACCTATAAATAATTCCACACCCTAGCAAACTAGCATTCCCAGCAAAAACCCATAACAACTACATTAAAAGCCAGCACCAACTCGCCCGGCTTAATATTAAAATCCAAGTTCACAAAATCCCAGAGCAGAAATAAAGGCGAACCGTTATCCAGGCCAGCAGCGCGGCCGAAAGAAACAGAGCAGCAGCCTGGGCGCATATAGCCCAACACGTTTCCAGAGGCAGCCTTGCCGCCGAAAACATAAAAATCCAGCAGCCACATTGCTCAGCGAAATTGTGCGCGCAGTACTGTGCATATAGCGCTTTGGCCTGGCGGCTGCGCAGCCCTCCCGCCCCCCCCCCCTCCGGCTTCAACTAAAACAATTTCGGCCCATCAAAAGCGTCGCCGCCGCGTGCGCGCATCCATCTCCGCGCGCGAGCGAAATTTTCGCAATATCTCCGGCGCGCATCTCGTTAAAATTCGCTCGCTGCGTGCATACACGCGCGAGCTTTGGCGTATATATATGTATATATAAGAAACACTTGGAAAGAAGCCATTAAAAGTTTCGCCCCGGCAGCGGGCTATATACTCGAGAGCAGCAAGGAATTGGCCGGAGGGAGATTGTTCGTCGTCTCAGAATTTTAGCTTGCACCTGATGCGCCCAGTCCGCCCCCTCCTGTCCTATAGTCGCTTAATCGATTCTTCCTGGGCTGGAGAGGGTCGGATGGTGGCGAACGGTTGGGAGGTTTGCGATGCGACTGGCTCTGGGATGTGCGAAAACCGCACGCACCTGTGTATTTATTACCGTGCGGTGGTGTTGCATTAAATTTCGTTATTTTGAATTCATGAGCGGCCGGTGCGGTGGGGAAGTATGCAAGGATGCGGCTTCGGAGCATGATTTAATTGGGAATTGATGGACTGAAATATGTGGTGAGGCCAAGTTATGTGGGTGCGCGAATTGAAATCGAATGATGCTTGTTTATTGCTGGGTAGAACTGCGATTAACGGGATTTCGTTGAGTAAAGTTTTAAGTCTATGTGGTATGGTCCGGTTGATCAAATTTTTTGTGTTTGTAATAATTATTGTATCATCATATTCTATTAATCAATATCTATGTAGAAATTTTATGCTTTAGAACACAGAATCAACACAGACACAACTGCATTTTCTTCATTGGCATTTAAGATATTAAAGAATTCAAGCCCCAGCTGCTACTAAAACTTATCTAATAAATCCGAGAAGCACTAATCAGTCTGTCAAATCAAATCCTCTTGCCCCTTGTAACGCCAAGCCAAGCGCGACGCGCTCCGTCTGCCTTACACATGTCAGCCATTCACGCGCAATAGCAACTTCAAAAGCAGCGGTCGTTCGGTTAACCTTTCCTTCCAACAGGTCCAAGAGAGGGGTTGGGGGGGGGGGGGGGGGTAGTAGTGGACCCCGGCCAAGGAGCGAATAACTCGCCGGATTTGTCTACATCCTGCCGCCTTTCGAAAATGCCGGTTGCTCTCAAAGCGCCTTAGGGGTGTAAGCTTTGACCGGGAAAGCTGGGTACTGAGTTGGATTAGCTTTCTTTGTTTTTGTTACTTGGCTCTCCCTCTCTCCAGTTTAAGCGTGTCGCTTTCAAATTTCGTACACGTGTATAGGTATACAGTAAAGCGAGGGGATTGAGCAGTAGTTATGTGAAGTTCGCCTTTCGTTATGTGAATAAGGAAAAGGAGTGAGTTTCGGATTGTATATGAATGAGATGAGAGCTATGGAAAGATACATTACGAATAATTAATGTGATGTCTTTTGATGCATGCCAGGCATCTTCAGAAATGAATGATAAATTTCAATGGTTTGGGGTTTGAACAGTCGGAAAACAACAATAGTGTATTCTGCAATAATGGAGAAGGTTGGGTTTCTGTAGGCAAGAATGGTGTTTGAACACAAGGGAAATCTTTTCTTGTATTATAATTAGCAGTTATTTTAATAAATTCATGTGGGGTCTTTTTTTGTGCATTCGGAGCATCTCGAGAAAGAATGGAAATCTCTGTCCGCGCCATGAGAGATGTTCGACTATTTTGATTTTCTACGTGCTTTACATGCATTAAAAAGAAGCTTTTCTATATATGTTAGAAAAACGTTTTATATGATATATGATATAGGGGAGACCTGGGCAAGATGAACCTACCGCAAGACGGACATAGGCTACTTTTACGGCATACACTGAGAAGGAAATCGGTAAGTGACTGCGCTATATGATGGTGAATGACTCCACCTCGATAGCGTGCAGTCATTGCAGGGCAATAGAGGAGATAGTGCCTTCTAAAATAGCCTATGTCTATTTTGCCCAGTAGGTTCATCTTGCCCTCCCCCATTCTTGATAATAGTATAAAGTATCACATTTGGTAAGCATAGTGTAAAAATATCAACACGTGTATGAAAAAAGCCCTTTACAGTCCTCTAACCTCAAAATCGCAACTTTGAAAATTAAAATACAAAAATAAAATTTTTATCATAGACAAATTAATTAATTAATTGATGCCCATCGCGAGCGGGTGGATCTTTTGGACCACTTGTAGTTCTAGTACTTGTCGCATGTTCGTAGTACGCACTTGGACTCCGTTCGGGTTTGTCTACGTCTTGTACTGCAAACTCTACATGTAGTTTAAACAGGACCACTTCACGCTCTTAGACACAATAAACTACTTTTTAAATGTTGTTTGAAAATAAGTTGTTTTATCATAGATTATCAAATGTTAAAATAATGTAAGCTTTTCGAAATTTAAGTTACTATTTTTACAATTTATTTTCACATTATTTTCATTCTTTACTTTTTATTAAAACTTTTTCTAGATATGATACATATAATATGCAAAAATGATTTCTGAAAAAATTGTTATAACAAATCGACGTAACAACTTAAGTAAAAAAAATTTCTCAAAAATGAACATTAGCACGGTTTTTTACCTCGCCCCATCAACACACTGTACCATCTCTCTAACAGCATATGAAATTCAAAAAGTCACGCACCTCGTCAACCCACTCAAAAAAATTTTCGCAACTCAGTTAAAAAAGCAGCTTTCTCTCCCTCCTATCCGCTATTTACCGAGCGCTTCAGAGAATATAAAAGCTCGCGCACCTTGGCCGTGTCGTCAGGTGCGAGTATAAACCGGCGGCGGCCATCTCTCGATGACTCTCTGGAAGTATATACACTCGGCCAGGTGTCTCTCAAGAAGGCAGGCCTTTGTCCGCTCACGGACTCTGTGTTTGCCCGGCGAGCTCTCAAGGGCCATTTACCATAACGAGGCGAGCGGAAGTCGGTTCTCCGAACAATGGACACACCTCCGAGGCAGACTTTGCTCGCGCCCTTTTGGATCTGCACTTACGGATTCGCGTTTTATTTTCCTCGCTCTCGTAGCGGAGCTCGTTTCGCTCTGGACTCGCGTGGGGGGCTCGTCTTGCGCGCTTGTTGTTTATGGGACGCTCGAGAGGGAGAAGTTTTTCGAGTGAATGATTCGGTTGGCGCGCGATTGGACGATTCAATTTGGAGGTAATGGACACTTGGAAGACTGGATTTTTAGATAGATGCGCGGGCCCGTGGATGTAGGTGCTTTGTTATTGAATTTGGGTTTTATTGTCTCTGGGGTGGTCTGAATAAATCTTAATATTATGGGATTGAATAAGTTTGCTGAAATAAATTTTGTTGATTTTGGTTTTCGAGGGCTTTTGAAGTGAATATTAATTGGGAGGGATATAAACGAATTTTCAGCGCTTGTAAAACCAATTGCGGTTCTCGAAGTTATAAGTACCGAAGTAAAACAAACTGCTTTGAAATTCAGAAAATTCTGGCAAACTCTCTTAAAGCAAATATTTTTTCTGTGTAAAACGTTTTAATCAATACGGGTTCGATAAATTAGGTAAGCTAATAGATGTAAGTCGCTAGCACAGATATACGATAGCTACGTAGTTAAACAGAAACACTGGATTACCAAATGAGGCTACGTTGCCAAATTGGTGTATTTCGATATTCAAATTGCGAGTAAACTTAGACTTCTAATTGCAAATTCCGATTTGCAATTAAAACTTTAATTAAAAGTTTCAATCAAACAAAAGAAAAAATAATTAAACATCGAAAAAAATTCAAAAACGCCTGTATCTCAATGATTATTTATCCTCTCTGCCACTCTACTTTAGCCCAACAAAAACCATCGGCCTAACGCCGAACCGCCCGCCAGCATCCATTTATCTCATTCCAGGCCAAGACCATTGCATTCAGCTAAATATTCAAAAGAGCCTTTGCGCACTCTGACCCATCTCTCTCTCTTTCTCTCTTTCCTAGCACATTACACCCTCGCCTTCTTTTTGTCCGCGACTAGCCAGCAACGCGCGCACGCGAGAGAGCCTGGCTCTCTTATCGCGCGGCGTTTTTTCACGGCTGGGCAGACGCCGTTAACTCGACGAGGTCGTTACATCACGCGGTCAGAGAAGGAAGAAAAGAGTGAGGGAGAGTAGGAGAGGGGGTCGGTGACATTAGTGACGTTTATCGGGGCTTGACTGCGAAATACGAGCCCTAGGGGGGATATCGCGAGGAGAGCTCGTATGGAGACGTGCAGGACTTAGTGTTTCATGTAACGCGCTGCTTTAAGAGCCATTGGGCTTTGCGGCCGCGCAATATTGGCCACGGTTAATTGCGTTGATAGTGCTGGATGGGCTTGATTAGAGGACGATTGAAAATCATTGAGCTTGCGGTTTGTTGTCATTAGCGTGGATGTTTTTATGAAATTTTACGTTGGTTAGGCTTTGCGGGGGTGGATTCTAATTTGAAGATGGAAAAATAAGTTGTTAGTTTTAATATTGGCTCGTGGTGAGCGTGATAATGAGAGTTAATAAGCTCATTCTTGTTGAGATATGTGTAATTTTTAGTTCAGGTAATGGTTTCGTATAGTGGTTTATAATAATATCATTTTTCTGTTCAATGTATTATCTAATTTACATTGGATTATGGTGTTTATTCGAGAACGACTTTTTATATCAGCTTCTGGTTTTGATAAAGTTTGCGCTTGAATTACAGTTCGTGTTATATTACGAACTAGGAAATTCAAGAAGGTAGCTTTTAAAGCAGTATGAATTTTTCGCTTTTAAAATATTTGCTGTTTTTGTGTACTGATAGTTCGAAAGTACTTTAACTCGAAAATACCTTTATAATTGAAAAATTATGTAAATATTAAAAAAGTTTAAAACCACTATAATAACTTTTAATTCGCCTATACTTTTTTATAAACAAACAAAATCAACTAGAACAAGCTTTTAAAATTTACAGCGAATATCAATAGCCTGAACTTTTACAATTTTTACAGCTAATCGGGAATCTCATATCCCATCAAATGACAAAAAGCATAAAAGAATCACGTTACCGAGTATAAAACGAAATAAAAAATGGTAAGCAGACGAAGCTCTCGAGAATCTCGAATTTTCGCCAACTGCCTCGGCTTTCCGCGTGGCATTATTATTTAAAATTGAAGGAAAACCTGATTTCCCCGGACAATTTGTGAGAAAAGGCGGGAGGAAACGCGTGCTCTCGCTCCTCGACATCTACTCGTAATGACAAGCTTATGAAAGTCAGAAGACGCTACGTGCTGAGAAAAAAATGAAGTTGTCTACACTTTTTTTTCACTTCTTCGGGCTCTTTCTTTTTAGATTTCTTTAGCCATGCTACCGTGATCTTGCAAATAACAAACTTACTCTTTATTTACATTCTTGAAATACCAAGCCATTGTTTAAAGTGTAGTGTTGTTTAATTGCAGAAAGCCAATGTTATTTTGTAGCGGCTTTTTCTCAACTGCAATTACTCTTCTTTTTAATTACAATAAAAATTATTTCAAAGACTGTTGTACTTAAATTTAAGATTATTAATTTTTAAATATTATTAATTTTTGTACTGTCATAACATCTAAACAATAGGCCTTCCGTTGCTCTTTTACATAAATATTACTATAAATTTTATGAAACAACATTTTTGTCACAGCCGAATTAGACTTCGTCAAAATGACATTACATCGCACGCTAAACAATTGAATTCGATTAAAATCTCCGACAATCTCTCATTCTATTTGTCTTTTCCTTCCGTCGAGTTTCGCGCGTCACTTTCGTTTCTCCTCTCTCCTCGTCAACTCACGCCTTCTCTCTCTCTCTCTCTTTTTCGCAAACGCGATTTATTCTGTCGAATTAGATTCAAAACAATTGATCCCTCGAGGGAGACGAGCACGGCCCTACGTATATATACGCGACGAGTCATTACCTCGGGGCTGCTACGACGGCGAGAAAAAGGTAAAAAGTTGTGGGATCGCGCAGGAAAAAAATAAGGATATTTTGCAGAGGGGTGGATTTGGTTGAGCGTAGGAGCGAATATCAAGAAAGAAGTGCGCTCTGGGAAAAATTTTAATAATTGCGCGATATGAGTACTTTGCTGGCGTAATGGAGCTGGAGGACAGATGGTTAAGATCTTTTTGTCGTTACTGAAATTTTCGTTACTTAGTGATATTTACCTACTTGAATCGTGTTGAATTCTCTAGAATATTTCGTCCAGGTTGATTTTTGAAGTACCTTATTGTTAGAGGAATTGCGATGAAAAGAATATTTATAATAAGCTAATTTTATGTATTTAATAAAGGCGTATTAGTGGGTTAAAATCTAAAGAAGAAAATTATTTTTTTAATTTTTTTTTTATAAATAGTTTATAAAATTATATTATATCTTTCTAGTATAGCTCAATTTATTTTAAAGCTTGTAGGAAGTATTCAATGTTTATACTAGTAGATGAACCCCTTATCAAACATCTTCGATATAAGTAAATACATAATTACCCTTCTTAACGATACATTTTATCTTTTTGCAAAATATTAAGCCCACATTTTGAAGCATCTATGAATGACACTTGAATAACATTTTTATATAAATGAGACAATCAAAAAATTTGATTTAAATTCATTTCTTAGACGTTTTGGAATATTGACTATAAATTTTGCATATAAAATGTTGTATCGTGACAGAGGATAACTATGTGCTGGATTTGCATATATGTAATGCAATGGATTTTTCTAGTAAAATTTATTTTAGTCTGTAAAACTTAAGTATAGGTTCTTCCTAACAGAAAAAATTGCAACCTTAAATCGAACTATTTTGAGATTAATTAGTAGTCGTTAAATTTTTAGAGTGCAAAGCTTAAAAATTTGAAAAAAATTTGTGAGTTTTTTCATCTCGGAAATCTTCTACGTGACCACTTAAGCTTGATTAGGTAATCTATTTTTTGGAGGATTTACTTACTCTCATGTTGGAGCCTGATTTGTAGTTTGTCCGTATAATTAATTCGGCAAGAGCTTAAACGCAATAAAGTAAAGAGATTTCACGATTGTTAATCTGCAAATTAGCATGCAATTTTCATTTGACGGGAACATAATTAATGTTTATCCTTTTAGCACAGAATTTTTCACTCATTCGTATGCCCTAGTTTGATTACCGTAACGCCACTCTTATTTGTATTATATTAATCATGCCTAGTAAGTTTCAATTTTACTTAAAATAGGCAAAATAGAAGGAGTAATGATAAAAATATCAAAATGTAACTAAAAATATATAATAGAATAGAATAATTCATTAAATAGGATTCATTCCCGTAAAAAAATACAATTCCCTGCCATCAAATCATCATCGACTTAACGCACCAATAGAAAAGTAAACGTCTCGAATAACAGCGAGAACATACTTAGAAATACAGAATATAATCCAAACAATCGTTCGCGTAGGTGAGACGGGCGCGCGAGAAAAGCCAGAAATAAACGGAAGCCGGCGTAGCAGAAGGAGCCATAACGCTTAAGGATTAAACGAAAATGAAAGGCGAGTTGCTAAAGGCATATCCACATAAACGTAAGCCAGAGAGGGAGAGAGTAATAGAGAAAGAGAGAAAAGGCCAAACCAAAAAGGGGAGGGAGAGAAAAGGCGCGGAGAAATGCCCGGAAGAACTAGCTCGGCGAAACTAACGATAGAGGAGCCTGCTTAGCGTGGCTTCGCGCGCTCGATGCGCTTGTTTAATCGATAAACAATTCGCTGCGGCTGCTGTGCAGCTCTTGTCTCCTTTTTGTGTCGTATCGGTCGTCGACGAGCTTCACGGCGGAGTTTTTGCGCTGTACTTTTTGTCTTGTCCGTCGGAGCTGTTTTTGGCGAGTAAATTTATGAGCATGGTCTCTTGCAAGCCAGCAGCACACTGGGTTAATTGGTTTGTTTTGTTTGGTGCGGTGTGCGAGTTGCTGACGATCTGTTTATTAGTTTATGGATTTTTGTGACGTAGTCACGATTTGTGGTTATTCGAGAAAAATGCCTTTTTCGTGACTTGAGTTTGCTAGGAGGCGGAGGTGTTTGTGGGTAATGAGTTGAATGTTGCGCGTTTTACTTCATAATGACTGACCTTAATGTTGTTGCTTTCATAAGAGTTTTGAAATATTTATTTTAAGACTATTATGAAAGAAATCGCGTTAAAAAGGTTGATTAGAAGTGAAGGAAATAAAAATCTTATTAATCTAGGATTCATTATTGTATTAACATTTGAATTTTGAAGCATAATTAATATTTTACGAAAGCATGGTCACTTTAAGTTCATGCACTTGGGCTCATACCTTTGAGTTCTTAAAGTTTCAAAGTTTGAAAGTGCACCAAGTATAATCCTACATTGAATTATATGACCTACAAGCACGAACATTCATCATCACTTAAATAACCGAAATGAAATATTTCACACGTTATTGACTTGATTAGACATTTAATTAGTAAGTTCTATTTAATATATTAATAAATCAGTGAAATTCTTTATTAATTCTTGTAACAATATTATAAATTATCAACACTTGTTATAATTATAAAAGTTTTCTCGATAACAAGAAAAGTTTTAATAAATTTTTACAACACTGCCTAACTATTAATAGTGATCCGAACTGGAAAAACCTATCCGTTCACGAAAGACTGCATCTAGAAAATGCATTTTCACCACGTAAAAATTGACATGCGCATCACACGCGAAAAAAGGCTGCATATTTTTCCAAGAATCCCGCTACCCGCACACATTCATCACTTTCAAATCCTCGCAGCGCGTGCACGCGCAGAACTCGAACATAAATCGATCAGCTCTTCGAAACACCACCAAACCCCCCTCCAGCTCCTCTCATGTACATGATAACGCCGTACAAGTTGCGCAGCGTTGAATAAAGTCGTTTCGCTCAAACCCTCGCTCCCCTCTACTACGATAATAATAAAGAAAAAAAAATAAAGAAAAGAAAAGCGCGCGCCCTCATCCGCCATATGAATTACAAGCATATATGAAAAAGGAGGCATATAAAAAGAGAGAGAGAGAGAGAGAGAGAGAGAGAGAGATAAGATCGCGGTTGCGCGCAGAGTTTTAAAAGTCGAGAGCGCGCGGCACCTAACGCGATTAGGGCGCTGGAAGCTTTTGCGGGTGCCGCGCCGTTTGGTTAATGTCGCGTGAAAAATTCAGAGGGCCGCGCGCCGAGCTGAATGTGTAATGCAATAATAAGATTGAACCCGGAGAGCTGCACACACCGGGCGCGCGCTGCTCTGACGACGATTAGAATCGCGGCTGAATAATAATACGGTAAATTGTTTAGTATTACGGCATTATCATAATTTAATTAGAACTCCGGCTGTGCTGCGTGCTACTCTGGTGCTGTATGTAATGGATTAAATTACACAGTGCCGGAGCATGGAAATTACATCGGGTAAAAATGGAACGCTGACCGGCGGGGCCTCTGCGACCAGGTTTCGACGATTTTACGGTGTTTAAAAAGTAAGCGGGTCAAAGGTGATGTAAGTTATTTTTTGTATCGTTCGCTGTAGCGTATTTATATCGCGAGGGAGTTTAATTTTTCAGAACTTTTTTGTCAGAGATTTTTTTCGTTTAAGATCTGACATGCGATCTCGTGTGAGCTGTTTTAGTTGGGCGATGCATCAAGGAGCTTTTTAAAATCTTTGAAGTTTATGTTAGTTTTAATTTAATTATATGACTTTAGTATAAACAAACGTTTATTTTGTAAAGTTAGTCGCGAACACTGAATTAATGAATATGCAAATGAATTTTGCTGTTGATACAATAAATCTTTTAAAGAAAACGTATAAAAGATCAATTATTACTTCACCTTAATACGTGAGTTTAAAAACACTACTACAACTTCTACTGTTTGTAATATCGAAAAAAATCGTGCATCTAACCCCATCGTGCACAGTAACACTTCAAGGAGTGTGCGTCACAGCGAACGAGATTTCGAGAGCAGCTAAGTGCCAGTCTGCCCTTGCTCTCTTTCGCTCTGGTCTCACCGCGTAAGAAACATTTATCAATATCAGCTATCGTTTAGTTAACCTCAGTCAAGGGGCTTGGAATGCTCAACTCTCCGAACCAATCTCAGCCTTTCACTACTTCCAAAGGGCTAAGTCGGCCGACCTAATCTACTGCCTGACTGGTCTGGACCGTATTTACTTATCAGAAACGTTTTTCTACAATTGGCGAGAATGAGATCCGTCCGAGCTGACCCAGGCAACGCGGCGGTTATCGGCCACGATTGGTCCAGTGTGGATACACTAGAAATCTCAAAATAAGTTTTTATTATATGTTCAATTGTTTCAATTGTTGCTTCTGAAATAGTTTTTACTGTAATTAAAATTTTAATATTATTTTTTTTGTATCCTTCACATTTAATTGATTAATTTTATTGAATTCATATTAATTTGAAAGTTTGAAATTACTATTAATAATTATTAGAATACTGGCACTCCAACCATTTTCATTTGATAGTTTTTGGAATCGAACTAAATAAATTATAAGCAGATTATAATATAAATGTTAGCTTAGTTGTGTTCACGTTTAGCTAATTAAAGAGCGTAAAATATAAATAAATAATTTTTATATGAAAAGCTGCAATAATTTAAAAATCATTCTGTTTATCAGGAAAAGTAGTTCATTCTTTTAGTAATTTTATACAGGTTTCAAACGTAATTAAGATTAACATTCACATTTTAAAATCGCTGAATTTCTTTTATTTTAATTCATTCTGTAGAATAATAATTAGTTTGTTATGTTTGATAATTTATGCATTTTTGGTAACACAATATTGTTATGTTGTATGAGAAAGTCCATTTACGCAGTGTGATGTATTAACTAATTTCTGCTATCATACTTGAATTTTATTTGGCGATCACTTTCATTTAGACCATTAGAGAAAAATTATCAAAATCGCTTTAATTTTTTTTAATCAAACCTAAGTCTAAAACATAAAGTATAAAACATTAAGTGGACTACTTGTAATAAAAGATGTAAGCGTAAATTTCTAAAAAATTATTTAAAATCTCTAATCAGGTCTTTCCAGTCCTTTACTTTGTACACGCAGATAAATAGAAAGCTACTTTTATAAGTTAAAATAATACAAATAAAGATAATGCCGCTTGTACAACATTTTAATCTAATAACCCTCTAATTTTCCTAACACGGTTGTCCCTCGAATTAATTCAAGTCTTCACCATCCCCCAATCTCTTATCACCCTTAATACAATATTATCATCACTTTCTCCTCCTTACTCGGCTAAAATGACCAAGCCGCGCAGAACATGAAAAGAAAAGGGGATCGCACCGCTGACGCAGCTCGGCGCTATCGGCCAATTTAATCGCGATATGTTAATTATGCATACTCACGTATGTCGAGGGCAGCCGCTGCGCAAGCGAATAGTAGCAGCGGCGCCAGCAGCGTCCAAGGGCCGCGATCGGCTCTCATGCTGCCCATCGCGAGCGGTCTGCTTCAGGCGATCATAGGGCCGTTGGCTGAAACAGAAAGAAAAGGACCAATTAGTATCGTGTAAAATTGTTTATTTTGGAATTATATCTGATTGGAATTCTTGATGTAAGGTCATTTTCTGAGTGTGTATACTGGAAAAGGTAAATTGTTAGCTTAAAGATATAAATTTTTTGGGGACCAATGAGGTAAAACTTTTGCGATGTGATTGTACTTGTAAAGAGAGTACCAGAAATGTGGATCATGGATCTTACTGAAAGTTATTAATGGTTTTCTGTGGCCGAATAAATAGATCCGTTTTTCAGGGTTTTTTAAACAGGTCAAAAAACTCGAGTTGTAGATAATTTTCGTATTATAAGATAAATAGTTTCTTGACAATATTTAAATGATCCAGTTTACATTAGTTTTAAATTAAGTTTTGGGAAAGAAATTAAAACTAGAGAAAACAAGTTTTCATTTTCTTTTTCCGGAGTTGAAAAATATTAATTCGGTCCAAAGTTATGGTAGTTTGAATTTGAGCAACGGAATTACACTGTCAAAATGTAAATATTAGCAGGTCCAAATTTCGGTGATTTATTGTTGTTCAAATTCAAACTAACGTAACTTTAGGCATAATTAAAATTTTGTAATTAAAAAGAAAAAACAAATAAAAGCTTGTTATCTCTAGTTTATATTCTACTCTGAAACTTAATTTAACACTAATGTAAACTGGATTATTTAAGTTTGGCAAAGAGGCAATTTTTTAAATATAATACTAAATTTGTCCATTTTTTGGATTTTTAGTCCTATTCAATAAAAAGGACTTGAAAACATGGATCTTTTGATTTCGGTCTAAGAAGATGCTGAAAAACTTTCAACAAGATCCATGACTCTCACTTGTAGTGTTCTCTTCGTTAGTGTTTGCCATTTTACACATAATTTAATATGCAAACTTTTAGGGGTAAAGAAATTGATAATTTTGAAATACAGAACAAAAATTAGATTATAGAAGGGTACCAAGTAGCTTACACATTATGAATACTAATATTGACAGTACACAAGGTTGTTTTCGCTTTTATAAAATTTAAATTTCCAACATCACAAAATTAGGCTGGAAACATTTTTCATCTTTGAATCAGCCGTAAATGAATGCGCTTTACAGAGTAGTGCAAGCCTTGTGAATATAAAGTATAGAATTTTAGTCTTGAAAATGATGATACAAAAACTGTTTGAGCAATCAACTCAAACAAGTCAAAGTACTGTACTTTCTTCAATAATCAATGAATTTCATGACTTAAACATTTATATTTCGAAAAAAGAACTAGTTTAGGTATGATCATTTTATGCAATTATACACTTATAGGATTGTTGTAAAAATGAGAAAATTATGTTTTATAATAAGTAAATGGCATTTTGTTCATTAATACCACAAGTTTATTTAATAGATTTAATTAAATTAAAAATTGAAAATTTTTAAATGTGTTCATAAAAAAAGTTATATTTCAATTTTTATTACGAAAATATAAATAAATTTTATATTTCTTTTTTTAAACTTTTCATCATAAAAATAAAAAATATTTTTCTTTAAAATGAACAAGTGAAATATTTTTATTACAAATCTAAATATTGATATCGGATATTTTTCATGTATTTTCAGTATATATTCCTTAATCAAATGAAAATATAAATACTAATTTGTTAAGTATGATAAAGTGCGATGAAAGGATTTCGATATATCTTTCAACTTAAATTTGATTTCGGCTGTGAAAAAACAGGCATTTTGGTACAACGTATATTTATTGGATTTTCCAGAATTACATTTTAATTAATCTTCATTTAAAGTGCGAATTTCTATTCGAAATCCTCCAACACAGCTTTCTACTCTTGAAAGTCTGCTTCAATACGTGAACATTTTAATCCAAATTTAAATTTATAGAATCTCACAATATTCAACATTTCCAAAAGAAACACCAAAATCATACACATTACCCTACAATTCAAAACAGTCGCCCAGTTTCGCTCTCAACCGTAAACCACCTTAATTACCGTCATTTTTCCCCCTCTAATACCTAATTCAAGCCGCTCAACCTGCGCATCGCCAATGCCGGAGCCCGCGTGCTCCGCTCAATCAGTCAAGTGATTAGCGCGCAATCGATACCCGTCAGCGAGTCCACCTTGCACCAACACCTTCTTCCTTTTTTCTCCTTCCCTCCTCCGCTCCTCGGTGCAGCGATCGAATTGGGTCACGGCACACGTGTGTGTATATCTTTATGAGGATCTTAATCCTCGCGGCGCTGCTCATATTTTCAGCGCGAACGGAGAATTCCATCGGACGTCTTCGGACTTTTCCCGCACATTCTCTTCCGGCTTCTTTTTTTCTCTCTCTCCCTCGTGTCACGGCACGCTTGGCACAGTTTCAGCCGCGGGAGAGAAACGTGTGCCGCCTAAAGAAACACGCCGCGACCGCGGCGAGCCGATATAATCGAGTCCCCACCCAATTAGACGGAGCTTGCACCCCCTCCCCTCGTGTCGTCCGGATGGATTCTCTCTCTCTCTCTCTCTCTCTTTCGCTATTTCTGTCTAACCCGTACCACGCTTCTCATCTCACGTTTATAGCGAGCTCGTTCCATCTGTCTTTCCGGCTCGACTTTTTTTTCCTCGCTATCGGCAGCGGAAATAAGCCGGGGGGGTTATTCCGCGGTGACTTAATTGGCAGTCTGTTCTCCGCTGACGAGTTCTTGGTGACTGGCGTGCGGTCGAAGAAAAAACAGCCGGGGAGAGAGAACGGCGCTAATTTGTCATCGCTAGAAAACATTCGGTGATTGACACGAGCGCTGGAGATTTATTAATGAACGCGGTGTCGATGAGAGATCGACGCGAGAGCTTGCATCGAGATGAGAGGGGTCGTATAGTTCTTTTGTAATTAATAAAAAAAAAGGGAACTTGAGATTTTTCGAGCGCCCGAAGGGGAGAGCATTGAAGTGCTATTAATTTTAGCGAGCTGACGGTATTGATTTGGTACAGATGTTGCGTTGCCACAGAGCGACTGGTGGAGAAGGATGTTTGGGTATTAGCTAGCTCTATCTTTATTTTAAGAAATGAATTTATTTTGTGAACTAGTTTATAAATTATGAGTAGTAGTGTTTAATGATTCATTAAGTGCGAAAGAAGAAGCCTCGGATTATCAATAATTGAAGGAGAAAGAGAGAAATTTGGTTAAAATTTAGTATTTTAATAATGAATAACTGAACTGTTAGAATAAGAATTTTTTTTAAGAGTTGAAAAAACTTTAATTAAAAGTAGATGCAATTAATAATTCTGTATTAAAAAGCCGTCTGAAACAACTAATGAAAAAACCTCATATTAGAATACGCGATTCCTATTTAACGTTTCCCATCGAAGAATCGCATAAAACAAATCACATCTCCTGTTTAACTCCGCACTCAGTCTTAGCTCTCCAATTTCCTCCAATTTGAAAAATATCCCGAAATTCATTAGCTCCGCTGAAGCCAGCGTCAGGTAACACTACTCCCGTTCTCGTTACTCTCTCAACTGCTCCGGTTATTAGAATTCCACTCTCAATTCCGAAAGAAGAACAGAGAGGAATTAAAGGACACCGACACTTTCTCTCTCTAACACCCCTTTATCTCGCTTACTAACACCTCGTTTATACCAGCTAGCAGAGAAAGGGGCAGTATCCAGTAGTCGTGATTCGATTGTGAAGCTAAATGTTTCGGTAACTGGTCCGAGCACTAGCGCGGGAAATAATTGCATTTTCCACGGGGAAATCACTGCAGATATGGGGCACACATGCTGCAGATAGAGACAGAGGTAGGGCCGCATACCTTAGAACAGTTGTAACGCGATCAATGAATAATGCACTTTCGCGCATACACATCCGCGAGGCGAGCTAGTTGCCCGAGCGCGAGCTGGAAATGAATTTCGATTAGGGAAGCTCTAGCGCTTGCGCTTGCCGAGACAAAGCGTGCCGGAGATAGGAGAGCGGGAAGAAAAACGGCCGGGAAATTGGAGCAGCTTGGGCGCTGGGAAAAGCTCGTTGCGGAAAATACACGCGAGCTTTTTGCGCGACTCGGATTTAACTCTGTCTTTTTGCGAGGGTGAGAGGGGGTTTGGGGGTGCGTTTTCATTTGGGAGGTTGGAGAGGTAGCGTGGCGATGGCTAGGATGGTTTAATCTACCTTTGATGGGCGATCGCTGGGGCGCGAGCGGCGTCTGGCAATTTTGAATTAATTAATCGATAAGCGATTGCTAATTTGGGGATTGGATTTTGAACTGCCGGTCGAGTAACTGCTGAATTAGAGTTAAGTATGGCGGGCTTTTTGTTTTGTAAATAAATTGCATTTGGAGTGACGTGGAATAATTTGTTTTTCCGCGTTAGGGGTTGATCGGGAATTGATTTTTGTGAATTAAAATGTACTTTTTCCAACGATAAAGTATTTATACATTTACTACTGTAAATCGTTTAATAAAAAAAAACAGGCTTATAAATATATGATCAATTAATTATCCTGGATTGTAACAAGTAACATACCATTTGTACACTTTTTCTGCAAAAAAAAAAAAACGTAAAATTGCTTAATTTTTCAAAAAAGAAACAGGTTACTTTGGCTGTTAAAGTACAGATAGCAGGCAGAGCGTGAAGCTTCGGAAGAGATAAAAAGATGCAAACACGAAAACCTAAAAACTGTTTGCTGAATTCGGAATTGAGAAAACGATGTTGCTACCGAACTAGAACGGAAAATATACCAACGTGAGAATGCAGTGAAAAAGAAAGACAACCGTGAGTGAGTCGATTTACTTTTCCAAAAATTCAGCGTAGTACTCAAATTATACCCGCCTCGGTGAGAAAACTAGTTCCAAGCTTGAAAATTGAACTCGAGAATGTGTATATAAACTATTTAGTCACGTGGTAGTGTACATCGCTACGTGACTAGACAGTTTTCGCTTTTTCGAGAAAGAAAACGGTTACTAAACAATTGTAGGTAAACGTTTTTGAAAATTTCCTTAGTGAATTCATCTAATAATTTTGAATAAAAATGTACTAATTACTCATGAAATTTAACGGACCTAGATATCTTCACATGAATATGCCATAATTTTCAACATTTATTCTCTTGATTTTGCAAAGCAACTTACAAGAAAAGTGTCTTAAGAAAACATCATAATTAAAAATAAAAATTCAGTCATTTTTTATATGAATTCAAATGGTATACCTTTTCGAAGGATTTGTCACCACTAAACTTAATAGTGGTACAATCTCTCTAGCGTACTTAATCTAACATGGAAAGAAACACTTATATAACGGCCTGTTCCTTCCTTGAGCAAGATCAACTCTTCTAAGTTATACCGAAACTGTTCCCTTATGAAGGATTGTAATCAAGAATCTAATTTACGTGAACTAAAGCCTTCTTTTTATCATGGTTACTTTTGCTTTCTTTTCCTGAGGAGCGAAAGACCTCGTAAGACTTTTTTCAAGCGCTTGAGAAAAATTCGCATTTTAGTGGTCGCCAGTTACATTAATTCATTTTAATTTTTATTTCGCTTTCTCTTTTATTACAAAAAACTTTTCTGTTCCAATTACCAACAATACGAGCAATAATAGTAACTTATTCTGATAAACTTCTTTTGGTTTGGTAATTAAAAGACCATATTAAAAAATAAACTCTTTTAAAATGTAGCTCACTTCAGTAGCCAATTACGCGCTTTAACCTAAATTCTTTTCACGTTTCTAGGAAAACTGGTGACGCCAAGAGTGCTCAGCCACAAGTGACTAATTAGTTTTCATTGCTTTCAAGCGCCAAAAGAAGGTACGTTCATTGATAATGTACCAATATCGATAACCAAAAGAAAAGGCTTTGTTTCGTTTCTTTATTGCTATTATGCGCGGCTCCAATTATATTCGAGTTCTCGCAATTTTCTATTCAGTTATTGTACAAAGATCTTTTTAAATTTTAACTACAGTCATTTTGTATTTGTGTAAATGCTCTCTCACTAAATTTTCAAGTTTTTGTTACAATTTGTATAAACGAGTATTTTAGAAAATCAATTGAGATCCTTTGTGCAATATTTTTATTTTAATTTAAGAAATTATTAAGACAAATTTAAATTCATCATAGTAGAATATTTATTTAACCTTTTTCTTTTTAAAATATGACGCGGTTTTTCAACTTAATAGGAAAGTTTGGAATTTTTCTACAGATTAAGAAGTCATACGAAAACGCTATTAGTTTTCTAAGTAAGATAAAAAAAATTGTAGAATATTTAGAAGTCAGGTTCAGACGGCAGCATACCGCAATAATGCTTGTAATAGCGAATTACTTTCTTTATTTTCAAAATTAATCTAAAAACTTTGAACACTGCCATAAACTTTTCTTTTAAGCCGCTTTGATATGGAAAATCACGACGAATATTTTTAAAAGAAAAACTTTCGCAACGCAGCGCTCTGATTGGCCACTTCGCAGTTCCACTCTAAATCCACCCATAATAAAACCAAAACGTTTAAATAAATTGGAAAAAAGCGTCTATCATCTCCCGGAATGCAAAATAGTAAAAAAAGTGCTGGCTAATATAGCTAATCCCACCGCTACATAAATAACTTCCGAATCGAAACCACCCAACAGCTTCGGCCACCTCTCACCCTCGATAAAAAAAAATCCTCAAAAGCTCTCAGCATCGAGCTCAAATCGTTTAAAAAATGACTCGCACCCTTCTCGCGCGTATACACACCCCCTCCTCCCTCTTGCACACATCCCATACAAAATACTCGACTACTCAGTCGGCCCCTTCTAAAATCACGCTCGCGCCTCGTGGAAAAAAAGCTGAGGAAACTTTTGAGAAGCCCGCTCTCCTTTGATGCCCGGCGAAGCGTGGAAAAGGGATGACGACGCGGAGGCGTTTTTCTTGACCTCTCTCACTGCGCAGGAGAGCTTGATGCGGCGAAAAAAAGCTCGCGCGTTTTGAGGGTGGCTTTTTTCCTCGCCAGTGACAAGCGCGTCTTACGCGGGTCGAGGGGGGGGGGAGCTTTTCTCTCTGGGTCTCTTTTCTTGCTGCCTCGGCGAAATCTGACTCGGAGAGCTCCGGAGATCGGCCAGGATAACTCCGAGGGCCGAGATCACCGAGCGAGATCGGGAGTAGCTTGCGGGCTTGCGGAAGAAAGAGCTCTGCGGGAGAGTTTATTGATAAGTTGATTTTTCCGGCAAGGACGCGAGGAGCTGTTTTTGAAAGTCGCGCCGGCTTTACGCTCGGTTGGGCTTTCCGCTGGCGAGGCTTAAGTGGCTGGGCTTTTAAGCTCGGGGGGTGCGAGTTTGGAGCGAGGTTAGAGTGAGAGAATGAGATTTTTCTTTTGTTTGATGTAATGTTGGAGTTGCTTGGTTGGAGGGGAATGTAGTCTTCAATTTTTTATTGGTATGCTGAATTCGTTTGAATTTATTTTTGAAAGGATAAAATATGGGTCGTATCATCGTGTAATTTTAGTTCATGCGATTTTTGTTGGATAGACGTATTTTTTCGTTTCTTTGAAATGTACATTTGAATTGTTAACCATGAATTAATACTGTAATTTAATTCATTCATCAAGTCGAAGAAAAAGTATTTTCAGATAGTAGCTTTTTAACTTTTTAAATTCTTCTTAAGATCTTTTAAAATATTCTCATGCTGAACTTTCATAAAGTTTTGAATCTCAAGAAAAAAGTGAGAAAGGTGATTTTTGATGAGCTGAAAAAGTAATAAGATATTACAAAAAATTTATTAAATAGCTATTTCTCCTTTTCAATAAACGTTTCTAAATAATTCACATTTATTAAAAGTCTAAAATAAATATTAACTTCAGATGCAATTCCAATTCCTCAAGACAAAAAAATTAACCACACCTCAATGTTTAACTCCTACAAAGATAGAATCGTCCTTCTTCGACGCTTTCACAAAACTAAACCGAGGCAATTCCATTTTTCGAAAATTACCCGCCGACAAAAACCCACTCCAAAATAGCCTCGCTGCCACAAAACTGACTCTTATGCAAACGCCCAATTTCTAGAAAACGGAACCAAATGCCGACAATCGCCTGCGAGTGCCGCGCGCGCTGCCTAAATAGCTTGTTCTAAAAATCACCCAGCCGTGAAAGAAATCCTCGCGCGGAGCGTATGTTTCGAAAAATCGCTCGTCGCGAAAAATAGCCGAGGGTAAAGAAAAGCAGTCCAGGCTGTTTTACGATCGTTTCACGCCCGCGCACCTATCGCTCGCCATTATCGCTGCGGTTTCAAGGAGGAAAAGAAAGAGAGACAGAAAGAGTGAGGGGGAGGGGGGAGGAAAGGCCTGCAGGCAGTGCGGGAAGGAAAAACGGGAGAGCTTTTTCGGGGCCACGTGTACGGGATGAGAAGAATCGCAAAGCGGGTCATGAGGCGGAGAGGGATACCAAAGAGAACAATGGTTTGAGAAGGCGTGTGTGTGTGATGGGACCTTCGGAAATCGGGGGTTCAGTTTCCTTTGTTAGTTTGGAATGAATTTTTGGGCTTGTTAATGTGGTCTGTGGGCTGATCGGAGTGCGAGGATTTATTGCTTTATTTTTTATACATACTGAGTAGTTGTTTGCGTGTTATGTGCGTCGTGAAGGTAACGTGCGCATTGCGTAACTGTTTTTGTAAGATCAAAAACTTCTGTGTGCTCCGAGTGTATGTATAATCACATTTATAGTTTAAATATGTACACTCTAGGTTATTCATCGCTCATTCTCGGAGAATAGTTGGGTAAAGAAGTAAGACGGTGCATATACATCTTCAAAAGAAAAATGCCTGTGCTAGTTTGTCTTGATAGCGTATATGTTAAGAGAATAGATAGAACAAACAGATGTGATAGATCAAGCTTTCTTACGGATTGATATTTCGTTTAAAGTAGTTAATACGCTGTAACCTATACCAAAAATCAATAACTGAATATTATAAATTGAATTTCCGATCAAGATAGTCTGCTGTCTATTTAGAATAAATTTAAATTTAAAAAAAGTGAATGAGTTGTTGTTTGATTATAATTTTTAATTCTCCTACCGTAAGTTGTCGATTTGATCGGAAGCAAGCCTAACTTAAAATAGTCTTTCTAATCTATTTTTCCATTCCCGTCCAATCTAGAGAAAGCGACGCGCCACGTTTTAATATGACACAGCGCGCTTACGAGTCAGCGATCATAAGAAATTGATAAGTTCTACGCGCGGATAACTCGCGGAAGCCTGCTTTGATTGGTCACATAAAAGTTAGACACTGATTGCTTATAAGTCCCCCCCCCCGGAAAGAAGCGAAGTTGAAAAACTTTAATCCAGTTTGAAAACTTGGGCCCTCGCGCCTTATATGGCCCTGATGACTTCTTATATTAGATCAAAAAGTAAAAAAGTTCACTAGTTATTACCTAATATTTCGGTCTTGAGAAAATCATCGTGTCCAAGCTGTAAACACAATTATGACGCTTTCCATTTTAACTGGAACCTTTTCCCAGGCTTGTTTACTCAGCGGACTATTTTCGCAGCAGTGGCGCAAGCACAACTGAAAAGTGTCCACGAATAAGAGCTACTAAACTACACTTTTTTGCCTTGAGTACAGAGTCTGGTCAGTCCGACGCTTTTAACGTCTTATTTTTCGCCTCCACTATCCTAACGAACTTAAGCGAAGATTGACGATACAAAATACACGCAATCCACATCTCCCCGCAATAAACAACCCAAAGCACCAAAACAAACCTCACATCTTTAAACAACGCGCGAGCAGCACAACGAGCCCTTATATATACAGCAAACCAAAAAGCCACGAGACGGAGGAAGCGAGGAAAAAAAAGCATCTCTCCGCATCACGGCTTTCTTTCTCACAAAAGAGAGCGAAACGCCGCCGCAGCCGTCGCGTCGTTACCGCACGCTTGCGGCGGCTTCCGGGGAGATAACGCGTGTACCCACCCCTGCCTACTGTTTGCAGAACGCGAGCTGGCGACGAGAGATGCAGCCAGCCGATACCGTCCGGGTGCTCCTTTTCTATTCCGCGGTAGGGGGAAGGGGGGAGATTGCTGATAGGGACGTTGACGAGGTATTTTGAATTTTCGTGCGCCTGCCGCGCGAGAGATTTTTGAGTCTCTGGCGTGATGCATTATGCGAAATGTGCGGTGGTGGTTTTTTTTTGTTGTTCTTGGTTTGGTGGATGTTGGGGGTTGAGGAGTTTTGGAGATTTAGCGATTGGAGGGATATCTTGGTTTTTTGTTTGGGTGAGAGATTTGGAGGAGTGATTTTTTGTGGGTGTACGGGATTTTGGGAAATGTGTATTTAGAATTTTTTTGGGATGTGATTACAGTGGATGACATTGTAAAAGTATGGATGTGTTAAAAATTTATGAGTTTTTGGTAGGGAAAAATCAGAGTTAACGGCTGCGTATTTTATTTTTTTTTATTATTTTATTTCAATTTTAGTAAAATACTTTTTTAAATGGCTTCTCGGCGATATTTTGATAATAAATGAATAAATTTTTAGAAATTACAAATGTATTCATAGTCCCTTTTAAAATAAAATAATAATCTGCACTGAAATAAAAAACTACTAACATCAAATAAACATTTTTTTAATAATACAAAATAAATATTTATTTAGTACTATAAAAGAGAACATTTATTTGATTTCTATAATTCTTTTTTTTTCTTTTAAAGTATTAAATTGTATTAAACTATAAGAAACTACGCGAGGAAAGTTGATGCAATTGCAGTTCTATATTGATCGTATTTTCTCAGTCAAATTTTTAAAATCAAACTACTTGACCCATTTACACCACGTCTAATGTTCTGGTTGAAGAAATATCCAATTGAGAAAAAAGATTTTTCAAGAAATGCTAAAAGGTTTCTGAGTTCTAGTCGAAAGAAACGTAACGAAATAAAATTAAAAGCACGTTAGTCGTCACACTGAATTTCAGTAGAAGTAAACGAATTTTATATTAATTTTGATTTTCATTTTACGAAATCCACGTTAAAGATATTAAATTTATATTTTTTTTCAACAAATCAAATAAACAGCAATGAAAATTAAACACCAATGATAAAATTGATGTGAAATTTAATTAATAAATCTATCTCTTACTTCGAGCAAGTAATAAAATGTAATTAATTCTACCACACTTTTGCAATGGTTATTTCTGCCCAGATACTAATTTGCAAAATTTTAATGAAATTAATATAAACAACATTTACGAATATTATCAACAACTCCATAAAAGCTCCATCAAAATTACAAAATATCACCAATATAATCACAGGAAATTAATTACACATCAACAGCCACCCCAAATCAAACCCGTAAAAATAACAAATTACAAATCCCCGTAAACGCCATTCAATAACCGAATCAAAACCCTCCCGATAAAATTCCTACCACCGGGCATAAGAAAAGCCACTCCTCTCCATGGAAAAATGCACGATTCGGCGCGTCCGATAAGCGTCGCGAGCCTCCGAGCCGCAAGCTCAAAGCTCCATTCCTCGCGGGACCCTCCCCCTCCCGCTCCCTCGTCTCGACGTCGATTCCACACCGATCAAATTTCAAAGACGCCGCCGTCTTCCTCCCGATGGGATAATCGTTTATCCCTCCCGCAGCCGGCGGTCTCTCTCTTTTTTTCCCACCGTCATCTCTCCCGTCTCGGGACTTTCGACTTCTTCGCATTCTCATGTTAAATAAGGTTTTCCGCGAGGCCGGCTGACCGCGCGCGCGCGCGACTGACATTTGCAATGGTAATGAGAGCGCCTGTCATCGCGCGCAGACGCGTGAATTCCAATGAGCTGGCCGCGCTGGCGGCTGGTGTTCGTTCGTAAGGAATTTCTGCCTTTCAGTCCGGAATTCTTCCGCGGCGGCGATCGCCAGGACAGGAGAGGAGCTTTGTCTGGGCGCGAGTCGGGGCTTTTATTAGGGTGGCTGATTTTTGAGGTGCTGATGATGGGAGGTTTTAACGATGTGGGGGTGGTGGGAGTTTTTTTTTGTGGGTGGGTTGCGGGGTTGGAAAGGTGATGTTTTGGTTAATTGAGCTGATTGTGATCTGAATAAATATGAGAATTTTTTTTGTTAGACTATGGTTAGACGAATTTGCTTTTAAACAAGTTCGGACGACGGAAGCAGTTGTTTTTACCAGCTTTTTAAACCGATTATGAGATTACCTAATTGACTTTTCTACTCTTTAATTTGTATCTTTTTAATTCTCTCTGCAACTCGTATGGAAGCATGTCTGCTCTAGTTTTTCAGCTATTTTCCATTACCCTACTTTTCTTTCTCGCGCGGCTCGCCACTTCATTTTAACTTTTTTCTCTCCTCCCCTTTTCATACAAACTTCGAAACCTGAAAACGTACTATTCAAACACATTTTCATCGAATTTTCCCCGCAAAAGATATAAAGAGAAAAACAAACGATACCAAAAACCACCTACTCGCACTCTCGACCTTCCATCATCCCCCGAACCATCGTTACAACCGCGCACTTCAATCTACCTCCCCTAACACACAGCCCCACCAATCACCAAAAACATCTGCCCAAATGCATAATTAATACTCCCTTAAAGCACCTTTCTCGCGCTTCCGCGGAATTCACTTCACCATCAGCCATAAAGAAGCCTCCCGCTCACACTGTTCCCTTTTACGACGCACCATAAGGAACGCGCCTCGCTTATTACGAACCGTCCTACGTACCTACATCCTTGGAAATTCGTTCGAGGGGGAGGAGAGGGACGATAAGGAGCGCGCGCGTCGCGCTATTAGCGATTTTCCGTACGTGCATACAAGGGCCGTAAAACGAGCGAATTTTGCCAGCCGCGATACGCGGGGAGCGCTTTACGATAAGGCACAACCCATTTGCCCCCCCCCCTCCCGCACCATCCTTTTTCACTCCTAAGTGTCGCTTGCACAACGAGCACCCAGAACTATCTCCGCGTCGTTCGGACCAGATGTATATACGCCGGGGGTGGCTGACGCTCCGGAAATTTACTTTTTGCCGGATTTTTTGTCGCAGGCGCGGGATTTTCTTTTTTCGTGCCAAGGTAGTTCTTTCATTGTTGTCGGGTGGGGGGGATGAGGTGTTAGCCTCAATTGAATTTCGGGCGCCTAGCGAGCAGTCGATTAAGCTGGCTTTAGAGTTGCCAGCGCGCGTCGGGGCTGGCTGCTGGGAAAATGCATGTTTTTATGGGCCACTTTGGCGAGCGGCTAAATCATCTTTACGATAGCGCGGCCGCCTTTCACGAGGTCGTTAGATTAACTAATGCTCGGCTATGGTTATTTATTTCGAGTCGGGACGCTGAGCTGAGTGGCGAATGGTTTATTGATATTCACTTTGGTTAATGTTTCACGAAAGTGTTATTTTGGAAATTTATTGAGTCAGGGCTAATCATTGTCTTAAACTTGTCAATTTGCGCCTTTGCCATTAAACTACCTTCTAATTATGCTGATCCTTAATCTTGGCTTGTTTAAAAGTTACTTACAAATTTCGCTTAAACATCTTAAATTTTTATCTTTCAGAATCGAAATTTAGTATTTATATTTTTATTTGATGCCATACAGATAACATTGCAATCTTGAATATCAGACGAATAGCAAAAAAAGTTATCAATGCGAACGTCAATCAAGCCAAAAAACAAACGTAAAAAGCGAGCGCAAGCTTACAGAATCGACGCTCGCACGTCCCAGATTTACTTATTCAAATCCATCCCTTCGAAAAGGGCTCCACCACGCCACCGCAGGCCAAACAAGGTTTCACTTTCAGAAAGGTAATTCCCCGAAAAAACAAAGCTGATCCCCCGGCGCGCTCCGCCTCACCCTCTCGTTTTTCCTCTCTATCTATACATATATATATACACAACTATATACATGAAAATTCTCGATACGCGCGCAGGCGTGTATAATGCAAAGCCGCGAAAAGAAAAGATGGAACGCTAACCTACGGCAAGGCTGGAAAATCATCGACGCGTTTGAGCCAGTTCCCCCCAAGGGAGACAAGGGATGCAGGTGAGCGCACAGACACACTTGGATGATTCTGCGAGGAAGTCGATGAGTTGTGGGAAATAGTAATTGAAGTGTTGCGGAAAAAATATGGGCACTCGAGGAAATTATGCAGAGCGGCCGGGATGAATGGAAATTGTGCGGTTTATTGTTTTTGGAAAAATTTGTTTTTATTCAATTAATCATTGTGTAAAGGCATTGTTGAGAATTTGTTGAAATATCGATTTGAAAAGTTTATTGAAGGATACAATGTATTATTTTTTTACAAAAGTTTTTTTCCAATGTCAATTTTACCTCATTGTTTTCATTTTGTGTGTTTTTTTAAATAAGGTATTTTATGAAAATAATGTTTTAAGCTTTACAATATCTAAAAAAAAATATTTCAATTGAAATACCTTTTCTAGATCGAATTTAATTCAGTTGAAAAACCTAGAAGTTACAAGTGGTATGGTAAAGTTTCTTTTAATTAACAAATGGAGTTCAATGAAGCACGAATGTGAACAAAGAAATCTGATATTTTAGAACTGTTGAGCAGAAAAAAGTACTTTTATACATATAGGAAAAAAATATATAAGATTCAAATTACATTATTCGTCAATTTTCATTTAAATTCAATATTATCGTGTGTAGTTTAACAATGTGTAGTTTGGAAATAATAAACACATGTTATATAATTTATTTATATAAGAAAGAATACAAAAATGATAGCTGAATATTAAATTTCGTAAAATTAATATATTTTATCATAAAAATGTAAAATTATTCGAAAATAGAATAACGATAAAAATACGCGGGCTGGGTACATGAAATAGATGAAGAAAAATGGAGAATCTCTGCTCACACAATGAAATTACGTAAAAGAATTACCTCTTGTTGGTTCATACATTAACTCTTACAAAAAAAGTTAATGGAATCTCGCCCCAGGGCTGGTACACTCTCATACATAGCTAATGCGTATAGAGAGAATGCTACTTTCGGTTTCTACGTAAACTTGATAAAAAAAACTTTATCACATTCACCTACATTTTTTGCTAAAAACATACGCAGATAGAAAAGCTTTAATAACGAATTATACTGCGACGCTGAAGTTCATTAGGAAAATTGAAAACGTGTTCCTCATTTGTTTACTTAAATTAAAACAAATTCAAGAAGCATTTGAGAAAATTTGTTCTTTATACTAAATATAGAAAACAGTTAGAAAATTTTCAGTCAACTGTCCTATCCACTTTTTTTACTTTGGACAATAGCCTTATAAAAATTAAGCGCTTTCTCTTGAATTTTCTCCCAGTCAATATCTCTTCGCATAAGGCGACCATAATATTTTTACATGAACTACTTTATGGGACGCATATATAGTTCAGTGTAACTACTCCTTTTACTCTTTCAAGTAAAGTGAGGAGGGAAAAATTACTCAAGGAAACTGCGACACTTAAATGAAAATTGCAGCGAAAGAGTAAAGCCCATTTGAATTGCATCTTACTGTTTCACTGTGTACAAAATTTTATAAGCGGTTTAAAAATTGTCTATACCATCTCACTGCAAAAATAATTTAATTTTGACTACTTTGAGTATATACTTAATGAATGTTCCGAGAATGGGAAATCAATTGAATCTAAGTGTGAGCAAAAATTTTTCGAATCATTTGTCTTTAGCTCGTATTTTAAATCCAGGTACAATTAATCTTTTTCTTATAGAAGTAATGGACAAATGACGGTCCACAGAAGACTCGAAACGAAACGCCTTATTAATCGAAACGAATTATTATAAAGATCTTTCATTTTGTGATTTTCGGTAAACAATATAAATAATGTTCAATTACAACGGAAATAAACGGAAGAAAAGATTTTTTATCATAAACTAGAAAAATCATGAATGTAAAAATGTGTATTTAACGATATTGCCGTACCAAGTAACGTTCTCAAATTGATAAAAAACTAAGAAAAACGCAAATTTGATTAATAAATCTTTTCTCATACACAAAATGAGAAGAGTCATAAATTAAACATAAAAATATCAAAAAAGTTAAATTAATAACGCCCAGAAGTGCAAAGTAACAAGGGAGCTTGCTTGAGCAGCGTAAAAGGTTGAAAGTGTAAAGAATAGGAAGACGTTGATTCTGGATGCTAGACTCGTCCGCTATCTACATATATTTTCCGTCTTTCTACCGTCTCTCCAGCTTCTACTTTCCGCGTACGTGAAGTTGGAGGAACTAACCAATCAACGCTCGGAAGAAGAGAGAGAGAGAGGAGGAGGAAAGCGAGTTGAGAGTCCAAAAGTTTCGTCCACTTCCAGGCGGCAGCGCGTGAATATATCTCGCGACTCTTTCGCGCCTTTCATTTCGCGCTCGCTGTATGTGGATTCGCTCAAGTTTTACCCGCGTGGAATATTGCAGGCACCATCTGAAGGATTAATAACGTTTCGGGATGGTATGTGTGAAAACGAGCGATTCGCCGATGGAAATTTAAATCAAAGTGAAACTTTGGCGGGTTTTGCAAACGAGTTTTTTTGTATTGATGGTGAAATAGAAGATGTGTTGTAATTGTAGTTATGAGAGAGTAATTTTTATTAAGATTAGATTAGCTTGTTTTAAAAGCTGTTTTATTATGTTTTGAAGTGATGAGTCAATTGAAAAGGTCTCTTTTATTATTGATTACGAGGTGAAAATTAAAAGTAAAATATTTACTTTTCTAGATTATTAACTTTTTTAGATTGTAGTTTCCAAGTCATATATAATTTTTTTTTTTTTTTTTTTTTTTTTTTTTTTTTTTTTTTTTTTTTTTTTTTTTTTTTTTTTTTTTTTTTTTTTCTTTTTTTTTTTTTTTTTT
>JAPYZA010002168.1:0-21758 GCA_030522685.1 Eupelmus azureus | reverse complement strand
AAAAGTTAATAAAACAAAAAAAAAAACAAAAAAAAAATATAAAAAAAAAAAAAAAAAAAAAAAAAAACAAACAAACAAACGCAAAAACCAAACCAAACTAACAATTAAAAAAAAATTTAATTCACAGCGGCCTAATCGGCCGTAGCTGGGCGATGCTGTTCGCTGGGGTCGGCTACCAGGTGACCATCTACGACATCGTCCAACAACAGATCGACGGAGCCCTAGCCGATATCAAAGATCAGCTGACCCGGCTTCAGTCCAATGGACTCCTACGCGGCAAGCTCAATGCCGATGAGCAGTTCAAGCTCATTAAAGGTCAGTATTGATTTTTTTTTATGTGTTTGGTGATGATTGTGGACGTGATTGATGTGTTCGAATGCTTGTTTACGAAGCTCTGAGAAAAATTAGATGTGATACGTACAGAGATAATTGCAGATGGATGTTGTGAAGTATGTATTTTCAGTTTCTGGATTTATTCTAGCTGTATTATTGCAATATTTTTGTATACGGTAATTAAATTTTTTCCTTTAATAATGATTTTTCTGAAAAATTGAATAATTAAGAGAAGTGTTTACAGTGAAAAATTTTGGAATTTAATTAATGTTATCACCGCATTGCAAAATTCCTTTCCAAACTGTTGTCATCAAGTAGGTATCAAAGATAACATTGCTGATTACCGAATCGGGCCTTTCGCATCTAACCCACTTATTTCACTAATTACATCAACTTAACTGTCCTCTAATCAATCTCGATCAATTGAACCGATTAATTTCCGAATGAAAATACCCACCGGAATAATAATGCAATTAACACATCCAAAGATAAAACTATATAATAAAAACTACAATTTTTACTAATTAACGCCACAGGCAGTAACAGTCTAGCTGACATGGCAAAGGGCTGCAAGCTCATCCAGGAGTGCATACCCGAGCGCATCGAGATGAAGAAAAAGCTGTACGAGGAGCTGGACAAAGTCGTCGACGACAAGGTCATACTCTCCTCGTCCACCTCGACGTTCAAGCCATCTTTGTTCAGCGAGAACCTGAAACATAGGGAACAGGTCATCGTCTCGCATCCTGTAAGTCCGATTCTTCCTTTCGCTTTTAACGCAGATCGTTCGTTTAGAAACGATTTTGAGAGATTAAATTAAATTACATACAAGTTGATGTTAAATTTTTACTGATTCAAGATCGGAATTTTTACGAAGTTTAATTTGTAAACATAATATTCAGTGCGCGTTTGAAAGACAGCCACGGGTTGATTAAGAGTAAATCTTTCGCCGTTGTATAATAAAAAACGGAAAAAATCTAAACAATCTTAATTAATCTTAATTACTCCACTTTACTACACTGCAATTACAATAAGTATCAGGTAGAATATAAAAGCAATCGATTAGCACAGAGAAAAACACCTTAGAAAACAAAGAATCGCGCAAAAGGACTTAAAGTAGCATTTATTTACGCGCACGGAAGCTTTACAGTTCGACTCGCATTTATATCTTATGTAATATTCCGCGCGTTTATCTCGTCATCGCGCACATGCTGACATATTGTGACGAATATCGCTGATAAAGAGAAGCCGTTCTTCGCTCTTGATTGCGACAATTGCGTGTACAGATATTGTATTTGATTCGATTGGTCATCGATGGAAAGTTTGCGATTATTTTTAGGCGTGTTTGTGATCTCGGAGGGTTGAACTTTTATGTTAAAAAGAGAAATCGTGTTGTAGTCATTTTCTTCTTGGTACTGCAATCAATAAAATTATGTAAACGTTTTATTTTTTTCATATTTCTAGGTCAATCCGCCCTATTACGTGCCGCTCGTGGAAATTGTTCCAGCTCCATGGACGCGCAAGGAAATTCCCGCGCAGACGAAGGCCATAATGACGGAGATCGGCCAGGCTCCAGTTGTGTTGAACCGTGAGATCGACGGCTTCGCCCTCAACAGGATACAGTAATTATAATATTTTTCGTATTTGAAAGCAATTATAATAGATATTACATGTTTCTTATTCCTACAAATTTATTTTGTTTTGAACAAAAAAATCTCAAGGATAAATAATTTTGTTATGAAGTAGGAAGCAACTTTATTCTAAATAGTTTTAAAATTAATTTGTTTACGAGTCTAATTTGAATATGAGTAATTATTTTAATTATGTTAATGAATGACTTAAAAACAATTAATCTGTTAAAATTTACTCAATTCTTGTTTTCTTAGGTATGCAATTTTGAATGAAGCCTGGCGTTTAGTCGCTGACGGTGTCTTAGATGTCAAAGATATTGATATCGTCATGAGCGAGGGACTCGGTATGCGTTACGCTTTCCTCGGGCCATTCGAGACTGCCCATCTCAATGCTGAAGGTAAATTGAACATTGCCAGTGAAAGTGATCCTCTTAATTAAAGCAAAGAAATGATACTGAAAAAATTGTTTTTTTTTTTTTTAGGTATGAAGAAATATTGTGAATCTTACAGCAACAGTATTTACAATACGAGTATGACTTTCGGTCCGACTCCGAGATTCGAAGGTGAAATGGCCGAGAAGATCAGCGATCAACTGAATAATATCTGCCAGCTCGATAAACTCCAAGAGAGAAGAGCGTGGCGAGATCTTGCCCTCACGAAATTGTCGATACTCAAGAAAGAAATGTCGGAAAAGAAATGAAAAACTATGGAAAAGTGATCAATGTGCATAATTGTTAATTTTTTTTACTGTAAGATTGTCATGTAATTAAGTTAAATAAAATATAATATAATTTGAGAAAATAATAGTAATAATTTGAGAATATTTTTTTAAAGATTTGTAAGAAATAATTTGAGAGAAAAATATTTTTTTTAATATTTATTTTTTTCAAGCCTTATAAGAAATAATTTATCGCTTTCCTCCAACCCTTGGGGCTGCCTTTTGTTGCACCTTTGTTGCCTTCTGTTTGTGAACAGGTTTCTGTTTGGGTGGAGCTGCTGCCTTCTTTACTGCTTTTGCAGCCTTCTTCTGTTCCTTGGCAGCCCTAAAATAAAGAAATTATCATTTATAATACATCAAATTGGTACCATATTCTAAAACTATAGATTTAAAAAAAAATGTATGGACCCGCAAAGCCAGACAATGCAATATTATTTTGCGCAATTCTGGGTGAAGCAGCCCTATCTTATTACTCTAAGACATTCTGAAAGCGTTCACAATATAATGAATTGTGTCCAAGGAACGAATGTCTAAAAATATCCAGCATTCAATAAATATTTTAAAGAAATTAGCTGAAATTAGAAATAATATTTAGCCATTATTTCAAATTACCAGTTATGAAAGTTTACCAAGTATTGTAACACGATCTCTGGATCCAGAAGCTCGTACTCTACCACAGAGCCAACGCCGCACTGGCTATTGTGCTCCTTAAGGGCCTACACATGATATCCGGCCGGTAATGTCACGCCCTGCAATTGCGCCGACTAGCGCGAAATTCACTCCCTGTTATAGTATATTACATTCTTTTTTCCAAATACTTTAATAATGCTTTACATTATTATACAATATTGGGTAATATTGTGATAAAATCCCAAGATTGAAATGAATTCTTTAAAATATTTGTAAGATCAAAATTAAAATGGTTATAATAATATCGACATTAACTCTAACAAACTAGACTGTTTTTATCATTTATTGAACACTTATCTATTTAATCATTTAGTCTCAATGAAATTTTGCAAATTCTGTTTTAGAAATTTAGTAAGCAAGTATTGTTAAAAGTATTCAATTAATTTATTCAGTTAATAAAGCAATACTGTTAAAATCTATTCTATATCAATTTAGTTACTCACTTGATAGCCTGATCTCTCTGGGCCTTCCTGATTTCTGGTTTCATATTACGCTTGGCCAGGATGTCAGTCAGAGAAGCTCCAACAATGGCACGCTGGAACTTCTGCGTCCTGCGCGTCCTCTTCTTGGTCTGCTCCTCCTCCTGACCCTTCTTGTGCTTACGCCTGCAAAAGGATTAGAATTTAGCACTCGATTGTTTACAAGCAGAAACACCTACTTGCTCCAAAATGATACATACCTGTACAGGACGGTCCATGTGACCTTCCTGGGGTTTCGCTTCATCAGGTGGGCAGACTCACATTTCGAGTTGAGGAATGTGAAGTTCTAGAACACAAAGCAAGTCAGGTTAAGAGATACTCACATATGCACTTTGAGGTTAAGTCACATTGCATTGTTTTCATCCGGAAAATCAACAATGGGCCGACCAAAAAGGTTGACACTCGCGATTCCCGAACCATAATGATCCCAATAACTAAAAAATTGCAACAATTAATTGGATAATCACCTTGCCGTCGACTTTGACCATGGTCTTGCCATGGCCAGGATAAATCTTGTATCCGCTGTACGCGCACAGTCCGATCCTGTAAATATCAATAAAAACTTAATTAATAACATCTCGGAAATGTGGAGATCAGCGCGAATCGCCCGGAAAATCGAGGATGCAGGCTTCATTTTTGGATTTCCGAACGATCACTTACTTCATCTTGCTGGCGTGAATACGAAAGAGAGCCTGGCTCGGACTCTATCGGGCTGCGCGGTAAAAAGAGTTTGGTGGAAATTGGATTTGAGGTTAGATATACGCGCAGCTGAGTGGTTGGTTATTGGATGGTTTTTGTAAGTGGGCGGGAGTTTTTGAAAGTGGAGAGTTTTTTTTGTGGTTTGAATTATTTATTTATGATTGTATTTGAAGTATTTTATTTTGAATTGGGAGATGTTTGAATTATGATATTTTCTAAATTATTGAAATATATGAGTTATTTCGAGCACAGATAAGTTGTAATGAATTATTTTATAAATAAAAAAATGTTTTTTTTTAGAACATTTTATTATGTGTAAATTTTAATTCTTACAATAAAATAGTTATAGAAATTAAATTCATCATGAGATTAGATTTTAATATACACTATATTTGATTGTAACTATGCTGGTCAATGACTGGCTGATTAATTACATTTACCTATGGTTTGAAATTCTAAGCTCAGGTTGCTATAGCAACATTTCTATAGTATAGAAATTTTCTTTGAATGATAAAAAGAGGACACTTTAACCTTTTAGTTTTGCTAAGTTTTTACACTAACAATAATATAAATGAGTTTGTTAACGCAAAAAAAGTATTCATTTACATTAATATTGCAATATATTTGTTTATTATTTGATATAGGAGTTAATTCATTCTCCACCTTTGCAAGAAGCCATCCAGCTGATTTGCTTGTTCTATATGTGTGAGTTCTATTGCAATATAGTTGAGTAAGTGCATACATAAATTTTATTAAGTTAATAAATACCTATTTTTAATTTTCAGAATTCAGGATTTCTGTTTGATAATTGCCTTGACTATACTCTTGGCCAATTTCTTTTCTACTTACATTTTTCAAGTGAGATTATAAAAATTATTTCACATTTTACAAATAATTTTCTTTCGTATTGTTATTCTAATTATGAAAATTATTAAATTTCAGGCAGGATTAATTCAACTCCTATACACTCAATTTCGTATGACCTTAATAATATGTGTTACCTACATTATTTTAAGTATTAGTTTACATTCCTGGCATATGACTATTCATTGGACTGCACCATTAAGTCATTTTTGGTCAAGAGCTTATCACAGTCTCTACTCAATTCAACGCACAAGTAAAATTTGCTTCTTTTTTTATATTAATATGAACCTTTCATAATTTTTATTTTATTAATACCATAATTTTTACAGCTGCAGTATTGTACTATTACTTCAGTAAAAGAGCATCGCTTCGAATTAGTGATCCAAGGTTTCATGAAGGAACGAAGTGGATGCAAAAACAATTTAGCCTTACATAAATTAAAAGTTATGATAAATAAAATAATTTCAACAAAAACTTTGAACTTTTTTTAATTCAAATTTATTAACAATATTTTATTTACAGAAATGAAATATAAATTTTACAAAAATATTACCGATTTTTTTTCAACAACTTTCAATAATGTTGGAATAAATAATTTGTATAATTTTCATTTACAGTGATTATCATTAAAAATGGCTTATTTTAAATTTAATTACATAAACTTTTAGTATAGATTAAATTTTTGGCGTGATTTATTTACAGTTGACCATAATTATTTATGAGATGAACAAATTTTATCCTAATAAAAATCAACATAATAAAAATTTTTTCAATAAAAATTCTGAAAAAGATGAATGTAATACTGTATATGTACAAATAATCTTTTTCATAATCAAATATTTAGCACAACCTAAACCAAATTATGATTAGCATGGAGAAACAGCATCTTGTCGACTAGATGAGGTGGTAGAGCCGCCCGCTTCGCGTTGTAGGCTGCCTGGACCTCGGCGGGTATGCGTGACGGAGGTGGACAGCAGACGGGCACGCAATTGTAGCGACTGGCGATGTTACCGAGGTTTGGACACTTTGCCGAGACTTTGGCCCACCACTGGAGGGGACAATTGTCCAAGGGTGCCGTCGACTCTGATTGGTATTGAGCAAGCTCGAGGTCGGCTTTTTCCTGGGCCGACATGCCGCGCTTATTAGCCCGTAGACCGCCCAATAAAAGCTCCATTCCTAAAACAAAGAAACGTAAAGTTCATCATTGCAATGGACGTTAATCTAGTGACAATAATTTGAAGATCTTAATCGTATTCTGATTTTCAATTGATTTTTACCTGATATTCTACATTTTTTAGAAGACGGTTCTTCAGCTTTAACATCTGTAGCATCCTCGCTTTCTTCTATTAGCTTCGTGAGCATTTCCTTTATGGGTGCCGCAACCATCTTTTTGTCTTCGTCGGTAGCGTACGGTACTTCCTTAAACCTAAAAACAAACATAAAAATATACTTACTGATATTAAAATTTGCTAATCTTCAATTCAAAAAAAAGTTATTCAAACCTTGGATCTAATGTCGTTGCGATCTGTAATAATAGACTAACATTTGGGTCCGCGTAGCGTTCGCAGAGCATCTCGGATAAAGATTCTTTGAAAGAGCGAGCGGTGCTGGTATCAGTGTCCTTAACTTTGAGATGAGCCGATACCAATTGCCAAAGAAGTGGTTTCAATAACGAAACCAGAGGCATCTTCTCCTCGCTCAGTGTAATTATAGTGACCTTAAAGGGTTCCAAAACTTCGATTAGATCAACGACGATTTGCCACTGCTCCTCGTTGAGATCGACGGCCTCGTGATCAATACCTTCCATTTCGTTTATAATCGAGCTAATTATCTCTTTCCTTTGAATCATCTGTTGCAGCATTGAATAAGTCGACGTCCATACATTTGGATAGTCCATGACCATAACATTTTCATCCAGCTGGAAATAAAAATTACTAATTACTTTTAATAGATTATTCACATCTCATTTTAATTAAAAAAAAAATAATTTTTACTCCATTTAGTTGCTCTTGCATTGCAAGTGTTGTAGCAGCAACAGGATGGCTCATGATAGCTCCTATAGCTGCTCTACAGTTTGCTAAGACCTTAGCAACTTGTTCATTGTCAAAACATGCTTGAGCACAAATTTGAAGTGAGTAAAGCAGACAAGGAACTACAGATAGACCCTTGTTAGTCAAGGCATCTACTAATTCTACTCTGTTTGTTGATACAACAACAGCAGTTATTTTGTCAACTTTAATACTCCAGTCTTTTAATATAAAGTCAATATTGTTTCTCCATTGTTCTTCATTCCATTCTTTGGGGGCATGTATAGTACATAACATTTTTGATTCCAAAGCAGCCTCACCAGGACTTTGGTAGTAAATAAGAAAAGTAAAAAAGTTTTCTCCAAAATTGGATGTCCATTCTTCTATAGCTAAACTAATTTCATTTGTTAAAGAAGATATATTAGATAATATAGTTTCTCTAAATGTGTCATAAGTCCTAGGTATAATTTCTTCCTCTAATGAATTTTTGCTAGGTATTTGGCATGGAGATCTTAAAGTAGCAATAAGCCTTTGAAATCCTTGCTCTTGAACTATTTCTGGTAACTGTAGATCTATTATCAAAAACTCTACAATAGCCTCTGAAACTGTTTTACTATTTGAAGTAGCTGGCTGATGATTTTCATCTGACAAAACAAAAGCTACATTTTGATTATTTGTAGTAGACACATTATCTATAGTACCACTTTTAATCATGAATTTCAAGGGTTTAGCTACATTAACACCAACATTAATGTCTTCTTCTATGCACTGATCAGCAAAAGAATCTGTGGCAACAAACTGAATATCTGTTCCAATTTGTACTGTACCATCTGCATTTGTTGTGTAAATATGCTGTCCACTGTTAGCCATTGCAGCCTTTAATATCCTTTTCTGGGCTCTCTTCTCTTTACTCTCTGGTGTAAGTACCTGCTTGCGAGGTGGACTGAGTGCCTCAAGCTCATGCAATTCCTGTACATGTTTATTTTGCAAATGCATACGCAAGTTGCTTGTATTTCTGTTATAAGCAATTTGAGTCTTGCATAGCAAACAAACTATTTTAACTCTTGTCAAAATCTCTCCATCATCATCAGCAGGAAATCCAAAGAATTTCCAATAAATACTTCTCATAGATTGAGGTACCACAAGTTTCCTGTATGTGATAGAATGTTTTTCTTCCATAAATTTAGCAAATACTGTTTGAATATTGCTAGGCTTCTGATCAATTTCTTCATCTTCATGTTCTTGCTCAATAACATCTACACCTGATGATTCCAGCTCACTAGCAGTCACATTGTCTTCACTTTCCATTTTTTAGTCTTGTTACGAGCTAACCAATTATTATTCATATAATATAAAGCTCTCCAAGACAGACACTGTACCTGCTGAAAATATTTTCATGTAAATGATGTATAAACAATTCAAAGAATATATATTTTTACACATTTAACTTTCTGATAAGACTATCAATGTCAAGTCTGCACAAGCAAAGCAGAATTCACTTTCAATTTTAAATAAAATAAGATAGCAGTATACTGATCTCACAAAACAACCATATAAAATCATCAAATACGTTACTCGATCCAATTATCCCAACTACACTAATTAAAAAAACCAAGGTCTCACCCAGTATCCAAAACAACAACTCCACGCTCAGCGAACAGCCTCTCAACAACTTCCAAATCCAGCGAAACTCCAACCACCAACTCCCACCTCCTCAACACTCCAGCACAATAACAATCTACTCCAAAATCCAGCCACAATCCGTACCCTCCATACTCCACTCCTCGCATGCAAAGCACCTACTCCTCTCCCATCTTCCTCCAATCCTCCAGCTTCCTAAACCACAATCCTCACTTCAGCTCTGGAATTGGTATTTTTGATTTCGCGCGGTCAGCAGCAGCGCGTCGATGGATAAGTATTCGAACTCTCAGTTTCTGCCCTCGTTGTGAGAATTAACTCTCGCCTCACTCGCTACGAGATATCTATACGTTTCGCCGTGACGGGAATATATCGATATTTTATCTCTCGAGGTGAGCGCACGTAGCCGAGGCGTGAGAGTTTGATGCAGGAAAAACGTCGATTGCGCGCCGCCGCGGCGATAATAAAGATGGCCGCTCGCGAGGAGAGAGCGCAGCGATGGACGTTGCGGACATATATCGAGACGATCGACTTTTCTCTCATTGGCTGCGAGAATCTAGTCTTCTGCTGGGTAGCTTGAGGGTCGCTCTGCGTTTGGTTGGCTGCTTCATTCAGTATGGTGCGAGAGATAGTTGAGGTTGATGGTTTTCAGAGGAGGATGGTTCTTGGATTTGGTGATGTGAGTTGTTGCTGATGGTGTAGTTTTGATTAGTGATAAGGATTGAGAGAGAGTGGAAATGAGTGGAGAGGTGGTTATTGCAGAGAAGGCCTGCATTCGAGGATCGACCAATGGCCTATGGCTCGTGATGCTCCAAAATGCGCGCTGCAGTCAAAAGCTTCTGGTAGTCGGACGGTAATTTTATTTTTATTTCATGTTTATTATTTACGTTATTTACTATTGAATAATACAATAGATTTTTCAATGTATAATAATTGAATTAATCGAAAACACAAAATTCGGTTCAAAACGGTCGTTGCGTTCGAAACTCCAGCCACGCTACTTTTTAAATACCTCGTAGCTCACAACCAATCTAAAATAATTCATAAAACCTCCCCCGCATCATTCAAATTTCGCAGAAGCCAAAATCATCCCCTTTCACAGCTCGACCTCGCCGTTCATATCAGCACGCGTCTCTCAACGTATACAAAAAAAAAACCAACTTCTCTGGCTCTCTCCGTCTCTCACCCACACAGGCACAAACTCGCACTCTCGCCGTAGCGCGGCGTTCTCTCATCTTTCTCTCTCCCTCGTATGTATGAAAGCCAGGCGTAAACAGACCGTCCGCCATTTTCCCCCCCAATGGCCATATTACGAATCGTATATACTATCCACATAGAGCGCAGGCGAATACATCCCCCCCTTCCCTCTCTCTCTCTCTCGATGATGCGTATACAGTCCCACGCACACTCTCACACACATATATACTCTCAGAGAAAAGGAGAGAGAGAGAGAGAGAGACTTGTATGTACACTTTTTTCCCCCAACGAAAGAGAGAGAGAGAGAGAGAAGCTAGCAGGAGCAGTAGCAGGCAGCAGCATCGCCGCGATCATCGGCCGGAGCAGAAGTGCCCGCACAGACACACAGAGAGAGAGAGAAGCGCGTGTTTGTCTCTCTCTTCATCAGAGGAAGCTGCGCGCTCTCCGTGAGGGTACATACATCTCTCCTCTTGTATATATACCTATACGCGCGAAGAGAGAGAGAAAGACACGGACGCACGCTGGCACCACTTTGCGCGAGAGCAGCGCGGCTATCTCTCTACTCTCTCTCTCTCTCTCTCTCTCACATATATATATATTCCCGTTCAGAGTCTACGCAGCAGCAGTCAACGTCTTCGGGAGCGCGACGTCAAAAACAAAAAATAAAGAGAGAGAGCGGATGCCAGCTCCGCGTGTGCAGCGTCCGCACCGAGAGTGAGTCTGCAGCGAGGCTGTGTTATAACGCCTGCACGCGCGCTCTGTCTCTCTCTCTCGCGCTGTTTCGGAGAGACTCTGTGTATATACTCTCTCGGTGGTTCCATGTGTGAGGTAGAGAGAGACGGGGGTATGGAGTTTTCGAGCTGGCTTTGTAGGTGGTTTCGGTGTGCTTTTTCAAGTGCGAGTTAAAGAAGCTGGGATCTTGCTGTGCTTTGTTGATGAGCGAGGTGAGGCTGGGCTGAGCGCTGGGTTAGGAGTGGGTTGTCGTTGTGCAGGATGTTGGGCTTCGACGACACAGTGGTTGTTGCTGTTCTGGGAGTGATTGCGTCGGAATGATTGTTTGGATGTTTATTTCGTGTGGCTCCTTGAGTATGGGGTGTTAGATCAAATAAGTACGTGTATAAGTTTATGGGGGACTGTGATTGCGACTGTGATTGCGCAGTGATTGTTCAGGATGATGTGTGATGATTTAAGAGTGTTAGTAGCAGATTTTTAATGGATAAAGGATCTCTTTATTGAGTAATTTCGCTTGCTCACTTAGTTTCAATCTGGTCTCAGCTGCTAAAGGCCATTATGTTTATCTATCTACCTCCTCTCTCTTTCTCTCACTCTTTTTAACGTTTACGACCCTTGGTGGTCCATTTTACATTTATTGCTTTATATTGTTACATATTAATGTTTCAAATCTAATGATTGTATTTTTTTTAGGTAAATAAATAGTGGCCATATTTGATGACTTAGTGATATAAACAAGAAACAAGAGTACTGAAGAAACTTATGTTACTATACTGAATTAGTCTTAGTATTTAACTTTAAATCAACATTTCAAATAATCCTTGCAGCTGGAGCAAATTTATTTGATAAAAGATGTTAAATCGTTGACGCATCAATGTAGCTTAAGTTGGTAAGTATTTTGTATTTTACAAACAAACTTAATAAATTAACGTTCTTCATTGCTACTATGACTTTTCAAAACGTTTGTAAAATGAAAATCATTTTTTAAACAATGAAATTTCATGAATCACAAGATGATTCATATATCATAAAATATTAGTACATATATATGATAATGCTATTTCATTTTGATGAATAAGTTTTAAGAATATTCAAAAAATTTATTGTTTAGAATATTTCTGTACTCGGTGGTTTAAAAATGAAACAAAATACATCTGGGTTTTTCCACAAAATATAAAATCTTTTGTTTGATAAAATTACTTAAAGTAATTCAATAAGTCCTTTTATCTCTAAAGTTTTTAAAATATAATAATTATTGATCATCACATTATTAACAAGTAACATTAATTTCTATCCATTTTTTTATAGTTTTTTTATAATAATAATTTTTATTTGTATTTAATAAAAAATTATCTCGATTTAATTTTTCATTTTCGACTTATAAGACATATTACTAATTGAAATTATTTTCATACAGATCTAAAACTAACGAGAAGAAGACTAAGACTACTGAACGACAGTGCTCGTTTGCAAGCCACTCCTTAGCTAAAGTAAAAAAAATGGACGATGAAGAGGGATCGTCGAGTTCAGGTCCTATGTCTTCGCTAAACAGCCTCTTTACCTTCACTAGTCCAGCGGTCAAGAAACTGCTTGGATGGAAACAGGGCGACGAGGAGGAAAAATGGGCCGAGAAAGCCGTAGACTCTCTCGTAAAGAAGCTGAAAAAGCGAAAAGGTGCCATCGAGGAGCTGGAACGGGCGCTAAGCTGTCCCGGTACTCCTAGCAAGTGCGTCACCATACCGAGGAGTCTGGACGGCAGGCTACAGGTGTCCCATCGCAAAGGACTGCCCCACGTTATTTATTGCAGGGTCTGGCGATGGCCGGATCTTCAGTCGCATCACGAGCTCAAGCCTCTCGAACTCTGCCAGTACCCGTTCTCGGCCAAGCAGAAGGAGGTCTGCATCAATCCGTACCATTATAAGCGAGTGGAGAGTCCGGTACTGCCGCCGGTCCTTGTGCCGAGACATTCCGAGTTCGCTCCCGGACACTCGCTCTTGCCATTCCAGCAACTTACCGAGCCCACCATGCCCCACAACGTATCGTACTCGTCCACCGGTTTCAATCCGTCTGGCACTAATGCAGGTGCGTTCATTTTTTCAAATTTTTTTTTTATTCTAACTGAAAAATAATGTTAAGGATTTACATTGAGAATTATAAATAAGTTAATTTATAAAAAATATTTCAAATATTGAATAGGTTCTTTTAAGCAGGAAAGTACTGTTAATATAAAAATAATAGTTTCTTTGAATAGTGTTGAATGAGTAAACGTGCAAATACTTGAATCATATCAAATGATTCATGTAACAGAGCACCTGTAAAAAACGTCTATAAAGTGGGTATTACCTAGGAAAAAGTAACTCATAGATTTCATAACATAGCTAATAACAGTATTATTTCCATGAAAAATTAAAAATATCTAGTTTTTGCATTCAATATGTTGTTAACAATACAATAATAACCGTAAGTGACACGTGTTACACGTAAATTCCCATGAGTCATTTTAATATTTACACCCCTTCTCCAAACTAAAAAACAAACACTTTCTTAATCACGGATTTCCCTTTACTTTTCAGTGGGCACGGGTGTTAATCCGACCTCACCGATCTCATCGGTCGGCTCTGTTCCTAGTCCCGGCTCTGCCACGACCAATCCCACGAGTCCCTATGGCTCGAACGGTTTACCCGAGACTCCACCGCCGGCCTACTCGCCTCCAGAGGATGGCTCTCAGCACGGTCAGTCACCGCCACCTGACTCTACAGTCAGCAGCAACAACACTAATGCGAACGCAAGCAGCAATCCCGGTGGTGGTGGTACAGCAATGGATACCTCGGCGAGTCCCGAAGTAGCACCCGTCTGCTACCAGGAACCGCTCTATTGGGCCTCGATAGCTTATTACGAGCTCAACTGTAGGGTGGGTGAGGTCTTTCACTGCCAGTCACATTCGGTCATTGTGGACGGTTTCACCAATCCCAGCAACAACTCGGATCGCTTCTGCCTTGGACAGTTGTCCAACGTAAATCGAAATTCCACCATTGAGAACACGAGGAGGCATATCGGCAAGGGAGTGCATCTGTATTACGTAGGAGGCGAAGTCTACGCTGAGTGCCTCTCGGATTCAGCGATATTCGTGCAGTCGAGGAATTGCAATCACCATCATGGCTTTCATCCTAGCACTGTCTGCAAGATACCGCCCGGCTGCTCGCTCAAAATCTTTAATAATCAAGAGTTCGCGCAACTGCTGTCGCAGAGCGTTAATCACGGATTCGAGGCTGTCTATGAACTTACTAAAATGTGCACAATTAGGTAAGCATGCACAATTTCCAAAGAAATTCAAGTTTTGAAGTTATTCTAATAAAGATTTTTAAAAATTACAAATGTGCATTTATTAATTTATTAATTAAATATTTATGTCTTTTAGAATGTCGTTCGTTAAAGGCTGGGGTGCTGAGTATCATCGCCAAGACGTGACCTCAACGCCCTGCTGGATAGAGACTCATCTGCACGGACCCCTTCAATGGCTGGACAAGGTCCTTACACAAATGGGCACGCCGCACAATGCTATAAGCTCGGTGTCTTAAAAATATACAAAAAACACAAAAACGCCTTTGCAGCACGCAACAACTCGACAGTGTAGATTTTTATTATTATTATTTTATTTTATTTTTTGTGACTCGCGCAATATTTTTACGAATTTTATTTTGATTATTATATGTTTCGAGAATGAGAGAATATGTGTATGTGTGTGAGAGAGAAAAACATTGATTTTATTTAGTATTTCTTTTATGAATTGTTGGTCTAATTTTGTTCTTCGTATATAAGCATAATCCCTTGTATACTAAGTCTGCCTCGAAGAAACTATCCGCAATTGTGTTTCGAGGCAGCGACACGGGCAGGTGCGATAATTTTATTTGAGATAAAAAAGACTCTTTTTACGAGCTTTGATCGTTCTTTCTGTTTTTTTTTTCGATGATTTAAACGGAGAAGGAAAAAAGTTGAGAATAAAAGGCGGAAATAGATAGTGATATTTGAATGAAAATAGACCAGATATCTTAAAAAAAAATAATAAAAAGAAATTATATTCAGCATAAAATATGAATTTTACGTAAATGTATAATTTATTGTTGTACAGTATAAGAAAAAAGTTGTTTGATACGAACAGAACGTCGATTATAATCATTGCGTGTAACAAAGAAAAAGTTAACGCTAAAAATAAAGTAATTTGATGCTCTACGTCAAAGTATGTCGAATAGTGAAAATTAATTTCGCTTGTCGCTGCCGTTTTATAACTTTTAAAGTTCAAACTTGACAATTATATAAACAAACATAAGAAAGTTGCTGAATCACCACGGATAACCTTATGCAAGGTGCCTTCTTTTGAAACAGATTTACAATAATTGATAGACGGCCTTTTTACTCAATCCTTGCAAAAGTATACTTAAAAAAAATGAATTTTGTATGCCATATTTATGAGCATAAATTAAAAATCTCGCGGTATATATTTGCTATATAGTATATCTATAATGAATTAGCTATTTTTCGAATGGCAAAATTATTTCTTTTTTACTTTGCAAACGCGCTGCCTAAAAATGTTTTTGAAGCCAAAATAGAATGTAACTTTTCGCGAAAGGGTTTACAAAAAAGTAAATTCGAATCGTTCGAGCAAATTCTGAGATAGATGTGCGTTTGTAAGATACGACAATACTTTATTCTAAACGTAACAATTATAATATAACAGATTTAATGAAGCTACAAACTGTGTCCACAAATACATCGACGTCTATTAAGTATATAAAAATGAAAATGATGATATTAGTGAAAATAAAACTAAAACGTAATTTAAAAAACTTTAGCGAAATCCTTATTATTAAAATATCTCGCTAAGATAAAAAAATATCCAATATATCTTGCGACAAAGTTACCTAGTTAAGAAAAAGGTGAATAAATTGACGAACGATTGAACGTAATTTTTTCAAATATACACATAATCTTGAAATTGTAAAATACAAAGGAAAAATTATTATACGAAGCCGTTAGATTGCTAGATTAACCATTCCATAACGAAAAAAAACCTCCTACGATGTAAAATAAGTTCGCTGTCTATCGTCAAATCCATTTGAAGTCTGTGCATGTATAGTGAAAAGAAAAAGTGTTTTAAAGAACACGTATGAGCGTAAAAAAAAGATTTACGTGGCTTAAAAAAATTCAAAACAGTGGCGCTAAATTTTTTCATCGGTGTGTGTTTAAGGTGAATTAAATAAATGCGTCCGAGGAAAAGCGCGTCGAACATTAGGAAATTAAAGATAATGTATGTACATCATTATATAATAATGGGCAGTAAAAATTACAAATAATGAAATTACTAAAAAAACGACAATTATTTTTTTTAATAATTGTATCTTTATCAGAGGAACTATATTTTAACGTTAATTATAAGATAAAATGTGATTTCATTAACATTAATTAATTTTATCATAATATTTTATTAATTAAATCAGTCATCACTTTACTTTCGTCGATAAACTTAAAATTATTGAAAAGAACGAATTGCAATCACGAGTCTTTCATTGTAATGTTGCCCAAAAATCGGGTGGGTATCAAAAAAGCGAAAGCTCGGTTTAAATTTGTACTAAAATGTCGAATTTTCCGGAATCGAATAACGCTTCTTAAAAACGATTTTTTTACTTAGATTAGTAATTAAAATGTCCAAATCGTCGAATGCTAAAGAAATAAAGAAATATACATGAAATATTATCGAAATTGTTAAACTTGAATGGCTTTCGGCAGAATAGAATTTTCTTTATCTAAAAAATAAAAACTTTACAAATACTAAATACAATATTTAGTAACTGTATTTGAAAATAGTATTAGTATTTCTAAAGTTTCTAATTTTTAGGCAAAGAAAATTCTCTTTTGCCGGAAGTAATTCGAGTTTAACAATTTCGATTATATTTCATGCATATTTCTGTAGCATTCGACGATTTGAGCATTATGGTTACTAATCTAACCAGGAAAGGCTTTCAGATTCGGGGTACAGATCTTAATGAAAGTTTGCAATTTGTTTTAAGGTACCAAAATATGAAAAAAGCTGCAGTTGTATGATCTAACACTTTTTAAATACTCGAGTTATGAGCACTTGTAGATCTTGAATCCTTGATAAACATTTACTAAGTAACATAAAACTAGAGGAAACAAGCTTCAATTTGCCGTTTTCAGAATCAAGAAATAATAATAATTAGGACCAAAGTTATGCTTCTTTAAATTTAAGCAACTAAAATGTATTAAATAATTATAAAATTCCATAGGTCGGAATTTAGTTGGCTTGTGATGCACTTTTGTTGCTCAAATTTAAACAAGCATAACTTTAATTCTAATTATTATTTCCTTATTCTGAAATCGGCAAATTAAAGTTTGGTTGCTCTAATTTTACGTTATATACTAAATGTTTATTAAAGATTTGTTTAGACTGAGAAGTTCATTTTTTATATTTTCTTTAAAATAAGACTATAAGTATTCAAAAACGTTAGACCGTATACAAATGCAGTTTTGTTCATATGTCGGTACTGAAAAACATATCGTAAAGTTTCATTAAGATCTGTGACCTGGGTCTGGAAAATCTATCCTGTTGAGTCGAAAAAGTCATTTGTAAGAAGCCTGATTCGATTCCGAAAAATTCAACACTTTAGTACAAATTTGAACCAAACTTTGGTTTTTTTGATAGCCACCTCAAAAATCTTCTTGTAAATTTACAATAAGTATAATTAATTTAAAAAAAAAAAAAAAACTAAAAAATCTATATCAGGCGGTGGAGGGAATTAAAACTCGAATCCACCGTCGTCGCAACACATAATCGATCTCGAGGGCGCTTTTCCTTCCTAGAGTTAAATATAATACAGAAAAATTATATATCTCGAAGAGAAGAAGGATAAAGAAGTCCATTTATAGTACTCGGCTAATATTGTGAATTTTAAACTTAAATAAGAAAATAAGTAAATGAATAATACAAAAAATGATGAGCAAAGTGTAAATTGTTTCCTCGGTACGTTAGTACGTACTTCAATTATGTTTACGAGAAAAAAAAACACAAACATGTTTGCAGGTATACAAATAAGTAAATGCAGAAAAAAAAATTTAAAAAAAAGCATAACTTAAGCGTACCGAGCTCGTACAAACACTAGAAACCAATTCTCGAAAAGACTTGTTCGTTGTAAAGTTTGTGCGGCGGGCGTGACAAAATCAATTTATAATGATATAAGAAAATTTCGGGTGCGTAGGAAAAATGAAATTTCGGTGGTCAAACTATTTACAAGAAATAAAAACACAATTATGTATAAGCTGTAGTAGAAAGTAATGTTTACATAGTAGAAAATATTCGAGAAAAAAAAGATGAAGAAACAGTCGGGAGCAGCATCTTTGTCGAGAATCGCGAAAGTTTTGCGAACTGCGATGAATCCTATATCGAAAGTCTTAATTTTATAAGCGATAAAGATGGAGTTTCCTTATCATATGTGTCTACGTGCGTAATTTGTGATTCGTAAAAATGATATGTAACTACACAACAGTGAAAGAGATGTTAATGATCTTTGTGCCGATTTTATGATTTTACTGAGTAAATATTATATTGTTTTAAATGGTTACTTTAAGTGGAAAAGTATTTCTATATTACGAGTAAAATAATTATTTCAAACGTTCTGTTTATTTTTAATGGAGAATATTGAACTTGAAAATCATTTTTTTTTTTATAATTTAATATCTGAATATGTGAAGTTCAGCGTTCAAGCATCTTCAATTACTTTGAAGGTATGTTTCGATTGTTTTATGTAACGTTTTTATAAAAATTGTTTTACAAAAGTAATCTAGAATATATAAGTACGTCTGTAAACTTCTAAATAGTTATAAAATTATTGTTTTTAGTTGGAAATATTTATGACAGTATACTGATATAAGACAAGTGATAATTAAGAGTAATTTTCAATCGCAATTAAACATTTGTAATTACTCTTGCTTATACCTAGTTTATAAAAGTGTGGCAAAATGTTTATTTTGTAATTATTGAAAAGTTTAAATATCATGCTCTATAGGCCTAAATTACTTCTGTAAAATGTAATTGTATGTATAAATAGTAGATGCCAAATTAAAAAGCAGTTATAAAGTACAAAAAAAATCAATTTATTGGGTATGTTTTTATACACATTTCTTTTGTAATTTTTTTTTATAACTTAAATAACTATAATTTTTTATGAAAATCTTTAAATAGGAACAGTGATATACGATAAATCTTTAAATTAATTTTATTTCATGAAAATAAATTTTCAATCAAACCAAATGCATCTGACGATACAATTAAACTATTCAAATGGTTATATTAACGAATTAGTTGATTCTACAAATTCCGTGTTATAAGTTTTAATTTATTCTAAAATAAATACTCTTCATATAATAATCTATTATCTATAAGTAAAAAAATGTATACAATCGTTTCTTATTAAGATAAATTTTATTTATTTCTTCAATACTTGTATTATTAAAAAGAACAAATTTCATAAAAGTAAACTATAAAAGAATAAAAATCTAATAAAAATAAATTTTTATTTTCGAAAGAATTCAATTAAACTATCATTAGGCAATAGAACATACTAACAGTATCAACTCAGAAGTCAGTCTAATTGTGTAAGCCTGCACATAATAATTTATAATAAACTTTTTTCAATTCAATTACTTTTATTACAACCAATCAAAGAATCAACTTCAAACTGGCATTTTTCACAGTAAAACAATCCAAAAGACTTCTCAACTCAACAACACCACCACCCACTAATCAAAACACCTCTCCAAAACCTCCCAAATCATCCACCTCACTAAGCACCGCAATGGCGCCTACATTTCAAAACTATACAATCAAAAAAAGCTCGCCCTCAACTATAGAAAAAAAAGCAGAGCTTTTCTCTCCGCATCCCAGCGCGGCGCTCTGCAGGTGTGTGCGTATATATACGCGCGGGCCTAGAATAAACCCACGCACCGGCTGCTTTCGCGTGCTCCTCTCTTTTTGGCTCGGACGAAAACGCGCGCGCTGTTTCTTTTTTTGCGCTTGCGGGGCGCCCGCGCCTAAGTATTATATACGTAACTCTTGTGCGCGGATATATTATCGCATCGGAAGAGTGATACTAGGCTAGCTGATCTGTATACAATGCGGAAATCTGCGCGGGTGAGGTAGAGATGGTGAGTTTTTGGTTTAGTGTGTCAAAGGTTTTTTTGTTTTGGTTTTTGATGAAAGTGAGGAGATTTCGTTGTGAGGATTTTTGGATGGAAGTAACCCTGGTAGAAAATTAACCAGTTTGGCCAGATGTGTTATTTACATAGTTTAGCATATCAGGTCAGATCGTTAATTTTTTACCAAGGAAGTGCTTTATTATTTTATGAGGCTGGTGAAAATTTGTAATTATATGTCTGTAAACATTATTATTCAAATTGCTGCTATATTTTTGTATTAATTTTTTTTTTCATTAATTATTTTTATTTATTTGTTAAATAATTTATTTTCTGCTAATGGATAAACGTGAGATGATGTTTAATCAGAAGGATTAACGGTAAATAAACTCAGTTGACATTTTATTTAAATGATCTTTAGACCAGAGTTGATCAGATTAAACCAAAACTGACCCAGCTTAATTTATTAGTATTAAAATACATTTTTTAATAAATTAGAAAAAAAAAATTATACGGGTATATCTTTTGTGCTCTAAAAGAATTTTTCAAAATTATAATCAAATAAATTGAATCAATCACAAAATTAATTATTTACGCAACTACTAAATACTTTTAAAATAAAAGATTATCTTGAAAATAAATGAAAACCTAGTGAAAGTTTGTATTCTCATTTACATATTTTAGAAATTTTTCCGATAAATATTTAACTTTTATAGCGTCAACACGCAAGCTCATTAGTATGACGAATTTGGTGAATAAACATATATTTCATGACTTACTCTTTTATAAGTTTATTTCCATACGTATTTCTTTTTTTAAAAATCATTAAATTCATCTACTTTTCTTTAGGTAAAGATAACCAATTAAGATAATCAATTTTAATGAGGTTTGAAACCCATGTTAAACATCGATGACTAAACTTGATTGGAAAAATGAATAAATTTTAATTATTTTCCGTACTATTTTTTTCACGTTTTAATCCTTTTAATGAATTATATCTGCAGCATTAATTAAATTAATATAAGGAAGACCAGAGCTACTTCAAATCTTATTTTTTAATTGGAGTAAAAAATTATAAAAATTAAATTGGTATTTCTAAAGTTTATCGTTTTTTTTTTATTGAAAGAAAAATCTTTTTCACTGAAATGGCCTCAGGCCTGAGATCAATTCGCACAAATCGCAAAGAATTTTTATATTCTACAAATTGGCCCCGGATATAAAAAACTTGTTGATTACTATCCTGAAAATTCAGTTTCATGAGCGCGGAACAGACCAAATTGTTTTCAGACTCTACTTTGAAACTCATACATGTTCTATAAATAAATTGTGCGCGTAAAAAATCGCTGAAAAGTTTCAGATGAAAAGTTCATCTGAAATAACATTTATCCACTTTATCGACAAATTCGAAGTCATCCGCCTTGAAGAATATTGACTCCTTTTCAACTTGGACTTCCTCTTCTTTAATTTTACATCAGATATACCAATCTAAATCCATGTAAATCTTTCAATATGAAATTACATTTCGCGTATCAGATAAATAAAGAAAATT
>JAPYZA010002166.1:0-34433 GCA_030522685.1 Eupelmus azureus | reverse complement strand
TAAAGATGTACTCACATTTGTTGACGTTTAAGGCAATCTCGGCGGCGAATTTCATTCCGCGAAACACTTCGTGGGCGGCAGTTCGCGGCACTGGAGGCGCAAAGTCAGGATCGTCCAGGTCGAATGAGACACTCTCTTCGAATTCCGTTAAGTTTCCATCCATTGTTCCAAAGCGGCTTAACGATTGCTAAAAAAAATCATAGATATTCATAACTGCTGACGATTATTTTAATTGTGTTATCAAACAGATAATTAAAAATGCCTATTGGATAGTTTGAATAATCGCGTGTAATCGGTTTGTACTACTGTATCATATAATATCGTCATGAAAATTGATAAGAATACAATACAATATTACATTTACCGTACTAAAATGATGAGATAATAACACCTCCTGACCCGTCGCAAGCATCAAGTATCGAGCGGCACAAGCGTTTGATTGCACGATAAAAGAAAAGTCGAAAAGTCAGTCAGTCAGTCTCCTGAAAGTGGCTTTCGAATTCAATTGTGAGAGCCCGATGTTTTATTCAGCATCCCAGGCGCGCTAATGAGAGAAAAAATTCAGCGAGTAGGCACACGAGTAGGCGCGAGGCACGCGCGTATTATGTATGAATGACAAAGCAGTGGCATATTCCCTTCGCTGCCGAGTGGACATTGTTGTGGCGGTATGCGCGCGGCTATATAGGAGCGCGAGAAGGAGAGAGTGAAAGAAAATCGAGATCACAGTTGAGGAAAGTAAAGCAGGAGATGCGTCTTCGATAAGGTGTGCATGCGAGAGGGACGACCTTGAAATTGCCCGTGTCGTGCGCAATGCAGAAATAGCCGCTGTTGCTGTACCGCCGCCTGCGCTCGGCACGGCTTGATGATAAGTTTTCAATTTATGTCTTATCGACCGATTGACCGGCTCACCGATTCATTGCCGTAATTTTAGGTTTATATTTTTTTTTTAAAGATAGCATTTTCTTTCGATATGCAGATTGATTTGAAGTGAATTCTATTGATATTTGTTATCTGATGATATAATTACATATAAACAATTATTATAAGCATAAAAACACTTGTTTTTCAAAATTCATCGGATAAGTAAAAATATTTGTAGGATCGTTGACCTGAAACTGCAATAAGATATAATAGCAACGAAAATTATACCTTCGAAACTTTTGAAAAGATCTGCAAGGCCGCAGGTAAAAGTTAAAAATTTCGTGTCGGCCGTCAGCAATTATCCGAGCTGCAATTGCAAAGATTCTATTGTGATATATCGGTCCGTATATACTCTTTTAACAATAAAAAATATTTTTAACAATGCGGACAAGCCAGAGTAAGTAGTTAAATTTAGGTACGAATTTCGCGCAATCCAACATTATTAACAAAAACTATTCTCAGGGCTATGCGCATCAAGTACCTTAGAGTCGAGTTGAAATCTTCCCAGGCTCTCTTTTACTGCAATTACGCGCGCAAAGGGTTTGGAGCGGCAATTCAGCTGCATTACAGTCGTCAATGTCAGCGCGGTGCATCGAGGGCATTGAATTGTTGGTAAACATGAGAGAAATATTACAATCTGAGCAAAACAAAGTGTGTTGAAACTCGTGATACCGCTTTCGATTTGAAATCTTTTAAACTTGTTTTAATCCGTTGTGCGGTGACGGTCTTTGTTGATGATAAAAAAATATTCAAAGCATTTACACGATTTCTGGACTAAAATAAACCTGGAGATAACTGAAAGTGTAAAAAAAAAGCGCTAGAATAAGCTTCCGCCAGCCTTATGTTTCAGTATTAATTAGAATACATAAATAGCTGAATAGGCAGATACTGTAGTGTTAAATAAAAGCATTACACTTTAAATTAGAACAAAAGCCGTTGAAAATAGATTTTCCTGCAAAAAGAACAATCCGTTTTCATAGAGCTCGGCTGAATCTGACAAGCTCAATGCATTAATTTCCTTGTGGAGAGCAGCGGAATCAAGCAATAAATACAAGAGTAGAAGGTTAACGGATCGAGAATCGCTTGTACCTCCCATCAAAGCGACCAATTAAATCAGATCAAACATCCTCATTAAAAGGCGAGGCATCGATCTTTCAATCGGCAAAAAATGCCGGCGCAACAAAAGTAAAAGCCAAAATAACAAGGACGATCGGCAGAGAACCGGTCGGCCCGGGGAGGTAAAAGAGAGAGAAAAAAATTGGCGACACACGTTGACAAGTCGTCGAAGCCGACTCTCGAAAGCTGCTGCTGCTCCACGGCCAATTACGCCTCGACGCGAACGGGCGTGCAGAGGAAGAGCCGCGATGTGCGCGGTGAGAAAAAACGTTAACGCAGAGGAGGAGCGGCGCGCGCGCGCCCATCAACATCGAGATAAGGCGATCGCGGAGTTTGTAAATAATCGTGCCAGCAGCACAAAGCCAAGCGCGAGATCTCGGAATCCGAGCGCGGGGAAAAAAGGAGAAAACGAGAGCTCCGTACAAGGCGGCGGCGACACGCGGGGCCCGATCTATGTCTATAGCTGCACGGCTAATTATGCGCGATTACTGCGCTTAGAGAAATGAAAAGTCTATTATTCGAGAGGCTTTCGGCTTTTCCTCATAGATTGTCCGTGAAAGCTGGGCTTTATGGATGGCTGTTTTGACACACTTTGCTGTTGCTTGCTTCGAGTGCTATTTTTCTAACTAGGTTTATTTACAATGTTTATTGCTTACTTAAATAATTTTCTAAAACTAGAGTTGAATTTGATACGTGGATGCGTAGTTTTTATACATGCGTTTGATGCTGAGAGGGTCTATATACTTTTTAAATATCCTCGACAAAGGCGGCAGAAACTATATAGCCTTCTCTTTCAATTTCAACTGCGCATGAGCGTTTTATGGTCTCCGCATGAGTACATGGTCTCTATTTTCATTCCGACCGCCTTATAATTTTATTTCAAAGGAATTTTTCCGATCTAGGTACAGAGAAAATTTCATTCCTAAAACCAGTTTTCGTTGAAAGAAAAGAAGTTCTGAATTATAAAGAGTATAATATCGCGATGTCAATTACGGTGAAAATACAAGAATGAAAATCCGGTTGACGCTATGAAAAAAGGGAATATGCAATTCAAGCAATATGCTCTAGATTTACATTTAAGAAATTCCTTGACACTAAATGTACATCTCCACTCCGTATTGACATAGATGTTCACTGGATAAAGCCGCGATACTGCATCAATATTAATAAACAGAAAAATCGTTTGCTCCAATTTAATATTTTGCTATTTCAATTGAAAATTTCTAGGTTACATTTACAAGTCGACATAAATTATCGCGCTTATACGCAGAACCTGCCTTTTTTGTTTATACTTATTCAGTGAAGATAAGGATCTGTAAATAAAACCAATAATCAGACTTCCCAGCAAGAAATAAGTATATGAGGCAAAAAAGGTAGCTAACTCATTAGACTAGACTCCAAGACTCAACTGTAAATTCTCGGTAAAGTTTACTAACCTCTCTCTCTGTCTCAGTCTCCTAAGAGCAGGCAAGACCGTAATCATCATTTCGCATTACAAAATACATTTCCGATCCCAGCGTTTTTCACATACCAGCAGCTAATTACAAGGCAGCTCGCTGCAGCCGCATATAAGAACCGTTATCACAGCTCATTTGCTTTTAAAATTTAGCGCATTCTCGCGCTCGCGCAATAAGCGCGGAATCATATCCGAAACTGGCTCTGCATCCGGAACGCACGCGCAGCACGTGAGTCCGGAGATCCGGACCGCTCGGCGAAAAGAAAAAGAAAGAAAACAGCTGTTCTGTCCGCCGAAAAACTCACCTAGCTAAACAAAGGAAGAGCAAGCAGTGTGCGAGCCTCGATGGTTTTCCTTCTATCTCTCTCTCTCTCGCGTCTTCTCAGCGAAGAAGTCGAAGAATTCGAATAAGTATAGCACTTTGGGATGCACGAGGGTGACTCGCCGCGCGCTGGCGTCCCTCGACCGATGAAAATTTCGGCTTTCCCGCCTACTGCCCGCCTCGCCTCGCTCTGCCTCGTCGCGCGCCTGGCACCAGAGAGATACGCGAGCGCGCGATTTTCGACGAAAACTCGCTTTTCAGATTCCGGCGTGCGCGAAAAAATCGGTCCCCGAACGTAAAAACGCGCGGTGTTCGACGGTGGCGGCGGCAGCAGGCGAGAGAGCTCCGTATAGAAAACGTGTGCACGCGACGGGCGCGAGAACCGCGCGGGGACTGCTGCTTAGTGTGCTGTGCTGCGGGCTGCCTGGCGGCCTGGCGGCGTGTTTTCGTTCCCTCTCTGCGTGGCGGCTCGCTTCTCGGCTCGCTCTCTCTCTCTTTCTCGCGTGGCTGCGGATGCCGCGCACTCGGCCCAGGCGCGGACCGAGCCCGCCAGGGGCCCCAACTTGACGTGCTGCCGCCGCTCTACTACTGCTGCGCTGGTGGCTGCCGATATTGTGCATTCTGTGCTGTCGCTATCCCGTGCTCGAGAGAATTGCAACAAATTGTAATTTAGATAGGGAAAATGGAGCTGTCGGCGACTCTTAGTGGCCTGATGAACTGCTGTCTGCGAATGATGAATTTACGATCCGTTGCACTCTGACTCTCTTGAGATTAACGCAATGGATTCAGGTAAGACTTTGACTATTGTAAAATTTTGACAGACTTTTTTAATTATGGTACCAATACTTTTTTTTAATCGATATAGGAATTCAACAAAAAAGAATAGCTAGCAACTGGTTTGAGCAAGGTCAAAGAACTTACTTTTTCATGTAAGGTTAGGACACATGCCTGTATATGGAGCACGTGTTGGGAGTCACGTGTCGACTCATCTTATGTTGCTCAGGTGGAAAGGGTGCGATGATCTATCGCTGATGATTTTTTACCGAAATAAGTTTCTTTTGCTCGATTTTATTCTGTGACTTATGAGTCACAATATACAGATAAGCAATATTGATAAACTATTAAATATCGGAAGAATCTATAGTTGTACAAACACAATTGTTATATATATTTATTTTCATTTTTTCTATTACATTTTATCATAGATTTACTAATTAAAAGAAAATCCTTGCTCATAAGGTAATTAATTTTCGTTGCCTTTTAATAAAATCGATGAAAAATAACAAATATATTTTTATTCTATTTATTTTCATTAAAAAACCTTGCTCAAATCTAACAACATACATTATATCAATCAACAGGTGTCCCCTATTATTTGTAGTACAAACAGTTACTAACGTTGTGTAAAAGCGATAGCAGTCAATGTTTACAATAATTTGTTAAGAAAAAAATATATTTTACTCGTCATAAACTATTTCTTTCTTCCTTATTAAGTAGAAAAACATGGTTTTATAAAATTGTAATAAGACATTAAAATTGAAATTTATAAGATACAATAATAATAACAATTAAATAAGTAGGAACGAACACATATAACTATAATATAAAATCGGGAAATTCAGTGAGACTTCTTGGTGCACACCCAGCGGAAATCCGGCTTTTTCCGGCACGTTGAGGGGCCAGAATTTTTCTACTGGTATGTAGACTCTCTTGAGAAAGGCTCTTTCTTTTAAAGTGATTTTAAACCAAGCGAAATTTCCCGAGGCTGTCGCGCATAAAGCACGTTTTTTATACGCGCGAGTTTGTAGAGTGACTTAATTTGCAGTCTTCCTATTGCGCGCTCGGATTTTTTCGCGCTCATAAAGTTAGAGCGCCGAGCTGCCTTTTACTATTCAATGCTGTAATTTTTAGTTGAAACGACTAATGAAAAATGCGTTCATTGTTTTAGACGTTACATTTAAATTGCTTTAAACGAAGACAGGATTTATTTTAAAAACAATAGCTCGCTTACTTTATTTTTATTACAATAAATCGTATACCTTTCTCGCGACACAATAAAAAATGTGACATCTCGTTAAAAAAAACGAGGCTGCAGCTGAATTACGAGAGCCGTGCTCGTGTCCCCCTCTAATCGGTATATCAGTTAAAATAGCCGCTCGCCCCATCGCGCAGGAACTCGGACGAAGCTCGACCCAGCTTTAAGCGCGTGATATCCCGGCGATGCTGCGACGCAGACACGCTAGCCTCGAAAACGATTCATGATTTAAAGCCCCTACTTACGCTTCGTGCGAGGCGCGAAGAGCCTTCGGTTCGAGGATTTTCCTACCTCCTCTGATCTAGTGCACCTTAGCTGCTTCCTTGACAAGATCGATTAATTGGCCGATCGAGTACGTCAATGGAAATTATCTAGCCGGAAATGTTTTATCTTGACTTTTCCAACTCCTACAAGTTTTCAACAGATTCGCATTCTCCGGATTTCTTTATTTTATTTGACGTATTAATTAAAGCTCAGCATAATTATTGTTTTGAGGAAAGATGTAAAATTTAGTTCAAGCCGCTAAAAATAATAATGAATCATAATGCTTTTAATATAAAATGCCCATGAGTAACTTAATCCGCTAATCCTCATGTAAGAATAAGTCGATCGCTCGCGCAGATACAGCTCCCAACGCAACTTTCACGCAAAATGTTATACTTAACATTATGTTTCATTACATCGGCTACTTTAATACGTCTCGAAAAGGTAAACCACAGAAAATAAATAATCGGATAAAAGATATACAAGTGCTCGATTGGCTTTCGCATTTCCCCCTGCGGCGGCGCTCAACGTCAAAGACACTGACCGGCCAATTCATAATCCGACTTTTTCGTGTAACAAAACACTCGACAGGTAAACACGAAAGAATCCAGAAGCGGAAGCCGCGCGTGTAATCGAAACAAATGCAGCAGCGCGGAGCGTGAAAAAAATGCGCTGCTCCCTCGCGGCGACAGCCGTTTCTCTGTGCTCGCGCGCAAAAGCTCCGCGGGCGTCTTGTATAGGTATATAGGAAGAGACGAATGGTAGAAGAGGAGAAAAAAGGGAGCTGAGCGTGAGAGATCCGTTTCGCCGGGCGTCTCGGTCGCTAACCGGAGATCGAACGATCTCGAAGTTCGAGGCGAGCCTGCGCACAGAAGTCGCAGCTTATATGTGTGTATCGATTTCTACCTGTCTCTCACGGCTCCCGGAGCCTATACCTATATAACGTTTAGGTGCGCTCCTTCTTTTTCTCGCGGTTCGCTGCACTGGCTGTCTTGTATTTCATCGACTGAGCCTTATCGTCTAGAATTCGGAACAAGCTCTTATTGCGCTCTCGAGCCCCACCCCCCTGTCTCTCCCCCGACTTTTATTGCGCCTTTCTTCCGCCTTTTTCCCCTCTATATGCCTTTAATACATTGCGCTTGCTCGCTTTTCACATTTTTATTTGCCGCCGGCTATTAAAGTACTTTCGATCCGTTTAGAGTAGCTTTATAACGATTGCTTGTATTTTTTTTTTAGTTAAACTGGATTCTGCTGCTGTTGAACTTAAACAAAGAGCTGAACTTTAAATTCACAGCCATTCAAATGTTAAGTCCTGCGCGCATCTGATTCACTTTCTCGACCCTCCATACGTGATAGCATGCGCGAAAGAATTAGAAAAAAAGCTGATACTTAAGGATGCGCAGTACAACCACTTCACTATGGATTTACCATACTTATAAATAGACTTGGGTCCCATAGAAGTTATTGACCTCTCAATGACTTCATTTATTTTACATAAATAATTATTTTCCTCCTCAACTATAAATAGCGTGGAAGGCATCGCAAAATAATTTACTCAAATTAAAATCACGTCTAACGACTAGGTGCGCTATAACGCGCTTTAATTATCGAGCGCAATATATTACATACCGCAAATGTTATTGAACCACACATCAGTTCCAACAGGAGAGAGAGAGAGAGAGTAGTAATCACACTTGCTCAGCTGTAGGCCCATCAGCCACAATCGTGTTTCCACTTGATTGATCTGGCGGTTCATGAACTAAATGGACTGAATTACTGTATTACATAGAGAAATATAGCCAATTACTCTATTATATTCCGACCTCGCTTCAAAACTTCAAAAATACAAAATGGATTATTAAAATTGTGTGAAATTACTTTTGACTTCTTCATTACTTATAAAACATGCGATGTTCATTTTTATTTATAAATGGGATTAAAAATTACAAGGAAGGCACACATGATCCGTGGGTCACGAAATTTCCTAAAACTTTACACGGATATTATTTGGTTAAAAATCTGAGAGGTGGCTCTGCTTTTTTTTCCATTGAAACCTGATGAATTTCCGAATACGGTCCATATGAGCAAGAATTGATTTAAAAAATGATTTATCTACTTTAAATTCTTGTAACTTTGCCAAAAGATGCATACTAAAGAATTTTTGTGGAAATTGTTGTGAAAAAATTAATCAATGGTGGAAAATGTCATTTTTCAGTTGAGCTTTTATAAAAGTCAAATGTGTTATTACGTAAAAAATTACAAACGATTGAACTCTAAATTTTACGACTGAAATCAATTTCAATTTTTAGTGTGCAAAATTTAGTTTCATGTTCAATCGTCTGTAACTTTTGACGTAATAGCGCACTTGACTTGCAAAAAAGCTTAACTGTAAGCTGACCTTTTCGAATTTTGATTGATTTTTAAATAATTCTTTTCTACATTTCTTAACAAAGTTATAAGAATTGAAAGGTTATATGTTTATGGGTCTGTTTTAGGCCCCTCATTTGGTACTCTAAAACTCAATGACAAAAACGTCGCCACAAGTGTGTCACATTTTATCTTTGTAAAATTTAAGTCATACTCATGATCCGCAAGTTGCGACCCTCATTTTTAATAGTAAGAAATTGTTTATTTGTTGAAATGTATGACGTAAAACAAAAGCGAAATTAAATGGCATAGAAAAATCGTAAAATTGTAAATAGGAAGATATCTATCATAATATTAAATTTAATTAGCATACATTTTTAACATTTAGTTAGAAAAGTTTCTTATTAGAAAAGTTAATTATTTGTTTAATATAGTAGGCTCAAAATAACGTGCTCACACTTCAACCTTCTGCTTCTGCTTTTGCTATTCATGTTTCCTAAAAGCTGGGAGCTAGCGCCATCAAGCGGTAAATCGCTTAAGATTCTAGCGAATGAAACCTGCTCAGGTAATTGAGTGACGCATGGTAACAAAGAGACGATAGTAACAATAAGCCACAATAAATAAAGTCAATTTTATTTATTGATATAATAAAACGAGAGTGCGAGGAGAGCTTTAAAATGAAATATTCATTAAATTCGTTTTAAAAAAAATTTTCCAATGCTCTTAGCTTATTTTTATTCTGATACTAAACTTTTTATTTTACATATAATTGTAGATCTTGAAAACGAATTAATCTTTAAAAAGTTGAAATGAAAATATAATTTTTTATGAAATTAAAATTTATTCGATATTTTTTATAATATTTGTTAAAATAATATGTATTTTAAGTATTCTTATCATTTTTATTAGCTACACATTAAAAAGAGCAGTAACTTTTAATAGTAGTATTTATTTATGAGCATGGAAATTGCAACATACATTTTTTATTTTACAATATATAATTTCATATTGATTATTAATACTTAACAATATATCACGAATTATAGGTCAATAAATAATTAATCACTCACAATATTATTTAAAGATAAGAATTTTACAATTTTTATCACTCCGATAACATCAAACCTTTTTTTTACCGCTACACCAGCTCGCATTTGCGCAGTTTATGAAAAAAGAAAAAAAAAATAATACAGCCCAGAAGAAAAATATTTGTCCTTTAGAAAGGAAGCATTTTAGCATCCCAGTTTACACGTCATTTCATCACATGAAAGTTGACGTTAAAGCGAGGCGGCGAGCGGCACGTGCTGGCTGCCGAAACGAGCTGAGCTTGCTCTCGCTCGCTCTTGTGTGCCGACGCATCATCCAGACCGCAGAGAGAAATAACGCGCGCGCCGAAAGAGTAGGCGGGTTTACGATTAAGTTGTGTGTGCACTTGGTAAAGAGGAGTCGGACGCTTAATTACACGGGAACGCTGCAGCTGACTCGGCCCCCTGAGAACTATTCTCTATAGCCTCGGAAGTATAATAAGCTGCCGCTGGACTGGAGTCTGGAGCGCAACCAAACTTTTCACCCGCTTCATCCAATTAAAACATTACCGAGCCTGGATCTCTCAGTTTTCGTTTTACTGCTCGAGGATTTTTTTCTGTCTGCTGCAGTGCTGTATATACAAGTTGAATTTCCAGCGCGTACGAGTTTCCTCGAGCTGAGAATTATGGTGAGTCTTTTTGTAAGAATAAAAGTGAATAGCACTTAGCTAATTGCGCGCGCATAGATGAGATAACGAAGTAGGCAGATTCGGTCGTTTAGATATAGCCGAGCAGTTAGCAGATAAAGCTAGCGCACTCAGATAAGCGTAAACAGAGAGGACTTTGTTGATCATTAGTTCGGAGTATTCGTATATGTAAATTAGATGTACACTTCTGTGTGAAGGCTTTATTGTTTACACATAATATGAAATAGGAATTTGTACATAAAAAGTATATTTCACTACTCAAACTAATTTTTGACAATATATAGAAAAATTGTGAATAAATCATTATTTTCCATAGTTTGTAAATAGTTTACTTTAAGGTGACTTTCGTGCGCTGACTTGTATCATCGCAAGGGTAGAGCATTTAATCATTCGCTTAAAAATTCATGCAGTCACCTCAAAAATATTACAATGCCAAATACTTTTACATAAGTAAACACGAAAATGCATAAAAATATAACAAAAATAATTTTACTCATCATAATAGTGGACAACTTTTTAAGGCAAATCTTTGTTTTCGCGTTACAAATGAAATTTTCTTTGACATGTGTTCGGTGACCCTTTTATTTCTTTTTTTACTTTGATAACTTCAACTAATGAACTTTTTATATTTTTTGCAAGTTACTTTAAGTGTTTTAGTGTTTGAAATATATGACTTTCCCTATAAGAACTAAGGTAAAAATCTCTTTGGCTTGCCTAGCAACCAGATGTTTAAAAAATACCAAATAATAGCTTAAATTTGGAACTCTGTAACGTATTTTATAATTCGTTTTTCTTATGTATTTACACGGTTCGTCAGAGCTACCTTAACAAAAATTACTGTATTTAGCTGCAGTTTAAAAATTTATAGACAATTAATTTTCATTTTAATTTTTCTGTGACCCTGATACGATATTTTTGTTATTGGCATTTAAATTTTTTATGTGTGATTTGTTTTTAATAAGCCGAATCCTTCTTACTGTAACTCATCATGCCATATTTGGGTATCGATTTATTGAAGTAATAACGACACAGGCCTATTTACAGACGATCAATCTTTAGTAACCATTTGCGTTATTTCATTTCTTTTAAGTCGGTGAACAATTATAGTCAATTTTATCCTACAAACGATTTAATTTGTTTTAAATGTATTTTAGGATTCCAGGCCAGCTGTACCTTCGGAAATGAAGCTGAGACGTCGAGATGAACTGAAAAGGCAAATTGAAGAATTAAGGCGAAAAATCGATGATTTGGGACGTCAAATTAATTATTTAAAACGACAATCATCAGATAACTTAAGACAGTGAGTGGTGGCGTTTAAATAGCAAATGTCACATGTTTAAGTAAAATATTATAAAGTCAAATTACGTAAGTAAATTTTCTAACATTGGGAGCCGGGAATGGAAGCCGGGCAAAGTTCTAAAATAAATATAAGTCTTTATATTACAAGAGTAAACATCGATATGTTCAAATTAAGTGCCATATTTATAAAGTTTTTATTATAAATCACAAGAAATGGTTTAAATGTACAAGTTTAAACGATAGAATTAAGAATATGTGTAAAAAGAAAAAACTGCATTACAATTTTTTTAGCGAACAAACCTGAATATTCTTACCACCGGTCTAAAAGCATTTACCTGTAAAACATTCGAAAAGTAAGACATCAACTAACGGTACAGATTCGAATACATAACTGGAACGAAGCTCGCAGTAGCGGCAAGTGACTCTTAAAGGCAATGGCAAACTACAGCGATAAGCGCGCATGACAAAAAATTTACCACTAGATAATTAGCTGTGCAATTATGTCGGTAGTAAACGTTCGTAGATTAAATTGTTTATATACGAGCCGCTCGTATATCCATAACTCACCGACTTTTTAAAAACAAGCGTTTCAAGCGAAAAAAAAGGAATCGTCGAGGAAGCAACGGAGCAAGCGCGCGCACATCCGGCGATAAGTGAAAAAAAAAAAGGTCGCGAGGAAAGAAAGAAAGGAATCCGTGAATAATGTAGGCAGGGGAAAATAGGAAGGCGAAGCGCAGCGTCGCTGGCATTAGTATATCAGAGAGAAAGAGAGCGAGCGAAAGAAAGCGAAAACCGCACGAAAGAGAATGCGTAAAGGAAAGGCAAACGCGAGAGAAGGAAAAACGGGACTGGCGTGCGCACGAGCGAGAGACAATGGTGAATGCAAACACACGCGCGATAGCAGCTTCGCGCTCGCCCGCGCCCATGTAGAAAAAGAGGGAGAATGCTTAATGAACGCGCGCGCTCGCTCGCAAGCGAAAGAGAGGGAAAGCGCGCAGAGACAGAAGAAAGAAAGATCGCGTAGTCCTGCGAGAGATATAGGCATAGGTCGGCTGGTGTGTAGCCTACTTAAGAGAGGTTAGAGCTTATTGAACGAGAGAGTTGGACGAATACAGTTGCATGCACGACTCGCTTCTACGTGTATGCGTATGAGTGTACAGAAGCCCGCAGGGGAAGTACAGAAGACCGTAGATGCGAGGAGAGTCGCGGCGTAGCGAGCCACGGGTATATGTATATGTAAGGCGTACCCGCGCCTCAACGACGTGTAAGTACTTACGCACAGTTGGCAGTCGCGATGAAAGCATCGCGGAATTCCGCGGCCGAGGCTGTTTTAACGTTTTTACAAGAGCTCCTACTCGCTTGGCCTTTTCTTTTTTCTTCTTTATGGCAATTATAACTAGCAAAGAGCTGGCTGCAAGACAATTGACATTTTCTACAACTAACGAGTTTAATATTTATTTTTTTAAATTCAAAATATTATGCAAAATTGAAAAACAAACTACATACTTTCATCCTGTTTGAGCCAGAGTCAGAATGTCAGCTTGCCATTCACCGCGCGAAAATTTAGATAGTATACGCCAGACTTGCGAGGGACGGGGTAAAATCGCGCCGGTGGAGAAAGAGATGGTACTTGCTGGAGTGCCGGCTTGTTCGGCTCTCGCATGTGTGGAGTCTAGTGATCCGCACCGCGGGAGAGGAGGCTTCTTTCAAGTCGCGCGAGGCTCGCCTCGCGTATATAGATTGATCATGCAGATGATGCTCGACGAGAGGATGGAAGAGTTAGCGCGATGCTTGAGCGAGTCGATTGCAAGCTAGGGACTACTTAGATAATAACTTTGTCGTGCTTTGTGCCTCATTTTATGAAAATTTTCATATTTTAGTTTAGTTTTTCGTATTAATCAATGGTACTTTATTTTTTATTGCGATGTTTCGAAAATCTATTTTTGTCACACAGGTATAATTTGACTTCGATAGCGGTAGTAAAGTAAGCTTTACACGAAGAAATTTTTTTTGAAAAAATAGTATACTATTTTGTAAAGCGATGACTGCTCTTAGTACCTAAAAAATTACAAAAATCATTGTGAAATTTTACTAAATGTGTACGTGGTTGAAAATTCATTCAAAATTAAGGTAGTTGTTTTTCAATCTATAGTATGTGTTTAAGAAATATTTGTTGATTCGAGAAAATTTCAACTTTTTATATTGCATTATATATGTAAAATTAATGAACTTTTATCGATTGTATGTCAGAAATGAAACCGTGAATCTTCTATTTAGAAATTTAACATAAGTGTTTATTTATAACAAAATTACGTCAATGCCAAGTTTGAGTTTCTCGAATCAGTAAATATTTCTAGAAGCATTAAATATAGCTTGAGAAACAAATACCTTAAGCACTCATTAAGTGTTTATATTTGAATGGATGAAAATCAGCTACATATATTGTGTGTAATGCATTTTTAATTTTAGATAAAAATTACAAAACTCAAAATTTAGGAGCTTTACTAAAAGTTGTCAAATTTTCTGAACAATATAGAAATTATTTGGATTTTACAGTCTGTTACTGCTTTATAAAACATTTTAGTATTTTATAGTAATTTTTTTGAAATACTTCTTTGTTAGTGAACGATCAATTTCATAATATGTTTCTATGGAAAACTCTAATTCTGTTATTTATAGAAAATGCATAACAAGTGGGTATATATATATATTCTATAATGACCTCAATGACGTAGTTTTGCTTATCACTTTTAATTGTTAAAAAGACGTTAAAATGAATATATGCGTGACAAAACGTATTATACTTATGTACCATATGCGAGAAAAATTATGGCTACATATGGTTGCTTCTTCTTATGTATGCAAATTCCACATTTTGAAAAAGTTCCCTTTAAGCCCTCAATACATATTATACACTATTATTTTAACAATTTTAAAAGAAAGTATATTATAGAATTTAATAAAAAAAACCGTAATTTAATTTCAGTAGTAAAGTTCTTGTTCAGTATGGCCATCGTTTTTTCATGAACTTTATTTTAAACGAGATTCTTGAGGTAAATTGGTACAATCCAATTATTTTCTCCTGCAGAATCTTGACGCTCTTATTTAGTTGATTCAAAACCCAAGTACGTAATCTTACTACCTTAGAAGGCTAGCAACGACCTGATACCGTTTCACTCAAGAGTAGCTTTTTTTATTTAGAACCTACGCATTGCAGAAATCGAAAGTTTACGAGTTTCCTGATCTCTACACTTTTATGCTTTTAAAAAAAGTAATTTAACGGTTTTGTTAAACCTTATTACCTGTATACTTTACAAAAGTTATTTTAGTACCAAGGAAAAAGCAATAATAAGCCTTTTACAATAACAATTATCATTTGTTTTGTATAGAATAGTATCTATACAGCAAAGTATAAATGTGTATAGAATAATTTTCAAGATAATGTTGTTAAATATTGAAAATATAAATTTTATCATTGTGAAATCAAGGATTTTTTCGTAGATGCAGTATATAAGGAAAAAATCGTTTATATCGCATTTCTCATTTTTCGTCTTAATTTTTGAACGAAATGTATTCGATCTTAGTTCCAGCAATTAATAATAACATTGTCTTTGCTTATCCACTCTTAAAACAGTAAATTATCTATTAACAATTAATTATTATCAATAATGCTACTGCCAATATAACAAGAATCAGTGATACTGCTTCCTCTTATAATTAGTACACAAACATTCGATGAGTCACTAATTATTGTAGAAAGAGCCATTTCTCTCACCGAAAATCCGACTTTCATGATGACGAATTTAAATTTAAGTAAGGAAAAAATGAAAATATTAAAATGGTTCGAAAAAGAAAGAAGTAATTACTTACATACCTACTAGGCTTGTCATCAAAATTCAAGCTAAATACTTATAGTAAAATCAAGGTTAAATTAACAAAAAATAAACTTCTGCACAAGGTCGCTTTTGCAAGAACTAAAATCTATGTTATCGAAATCGAAAAATTGAAGTTTCAGATCGTAAAGACCGAGAATACTATAAAAATAGAGCTCTCAAGTGGGCTTATCTTGATCGGGCCGAGCAGTCTAAACAAGCGAGTCCATTTTCGTTATCTCGCCCGAAGCCGCGTTAATCTCCGAAAAGCGCGGACAATCCGATCCCTGACATCCTATTCCAGCGTTATCACGAAAAGTGTATCATCGACGTATCGGTCTCGGGCAAACAGCGAGCCACACGTCATGCGCTCGTGGAAAAACGTCACACATAACAGCAGGGAAGAGAGAGAGAGAGCGAGCGAGCCACTTGAGAAGTCCGCTGTACGCTCGGCTGCTTGGCATCGCAGCGCGCAGGCTCGAGGAGCTCGAGCTGCGGTGGCTGGCTCTCTCGGCGTTCGCTTCTCGTCAGTTCCGAAAAGTACGTCGGTCGGGGCGCCCGTAGATTCGTGCGCTGCGCGGCGCGCATCAAGACTATATCTTTCTCACTCTTAGTTCTCGCTGCTCGGTGCAGAGAGCATCCAAGCAAAATATAACCAACAAAAGTCAACCGGTTTTTCCAGGCTCCGCGGGGGCCGGTGCAGCAGCAGCTAGTGCCGCCGCTCGCGCTTTTCTCTAGCGCGCTGTGGGTGCAGAGTTGGAGTAGCGCGCGCCGAGAGAGACAGCGGCCCTGGAATGTCGGATCCGTGAATGTGTGCTAAAACACAGTGAGTAAACGTATACGTGATGTGTATTGTGTATATGCATATGCGTGCGTGTGTGCTCGCACGGCACACCTATATGCCTCCGCTCGTCGTGCGCATTTCGGCGCAATCGTTTATCGCATTTATTAATAGTCCCAGTCTAATTTCGTGCACGTCCGGCTACGTGTGTGTCTGCCGACATTCTTTCTCTTTCTCTCTCCCTTTCGCAATATGTATACACACAAACACACACGCACGACCGTCACGAAGCGGCTGACTGCGCGAATCGCGGCCAAAGTCATCGCGCGATATTACGCCGCGCGGCGTAAGGCGAAAAAAGCGCGTAGGCAAATCGAGGCTCGTGCGATCCTGAATTTTCACGCTCCAACGTATTGTGTGCCTAGCGCCGAAAGGAGCGGAGAGTCAATTTGTGCGGGAGAGGGCATTGAACGGACGACTGTTCTCTCGCCGTGGGAGTCAGAGGTCGACGTGCGAGACGCCGCCTGGGATACACACAGCGACGTTTTTTTTTCTGTCTCGCTGTCTCTCTCTCTCTCTCTCTCTCTCGAGTCTCGACGCACCAGCAGCAGAGTACGCAGCGCGCACGCTATACACATACGTATATATACGAGAAGAAGGATTCGCGGAAACACACATACACAGGGCGCGCTTATCCCCATGACGGGCGCTTTGTTATACACCTAGGCGCGCTGCAGCTCGAATCGATTCGGAGCTGCACTCGCCAGGAAGGAGAGAGAGAGATAGAAAGAGACAGAGCCTAGACACACACGGAATGGTTCGGTTCTTCGCGTGTGTGTGCAGTGCAGTGCGTGTTCCGTCTTTTGTGTGCTCTCCTTCCTTTTGCGCCGTCCGTCCTGCCACATCTTTCTCTCCCTGTATGTGTATACCTGCTGCCGCCACCACTGCGCTGCATAACAACAGAACCCGTATTTTAGCTTTTTCGCCAGATGTATATGTATACTCATTAACTTTGACAGCGGCTGCTCCTGCTCCCGAGTCGTTTGTTTACTTCCTCTTTATTTTACTGTGCTTTCGAAATTTAGTGCTGTTGCTACTGTGCCAAAGGAACGACCGGCCCTGTGGTAAACGCTTGGATTTGTTTTGCTTGCTTTTCACTAACATTCCTTTTGTTCTCATTGATAAAAAATTCGGAGCAAGACGAATTTAAATGACCGCTGGAAATCAAAACAGCTTCAGATTCGCTTTACTTTTTTCGCCAAGTCTGTGTTCGCATATTTCCGAACGACAAGTCGCGCATTACCGTTTCCTGGTAGACAGCATAACAGGTGTAAGGTTGTTGTTTTTTTTTCATTGCTATTGATTGGAACTGATTGTGTCAATGAGGCAAGTTCCGCAGCAGTTTATTCATCGGTCGTTACGTCACCCACGGTTTTTGTTGTTTCGTTTCGGCATTAACTCTTTACGATTGAACGCACTTCATTGATAATTTAAAGTAATCAAACTTTTTTTATTCGTGATTTTGATTAAAGTTTCTGGTGTCTAATAAAAAAATTTAAATTGGTTCAAAGAATAACTTTATAAGGAAGTGAGCTTTTTAACTTCCTAATTTACTGAAGCTTGAAATTTTGCAATAAAATATTAAACAGTTTTTCAGAAAATATTTTCAAGAAAAAAGTCATTTTACAACATGTGTATAATTTCAGGTACATCCAACTTATAATACAATTCTCAAAGAATTATTTTCAAATTTACCAATAGAATTAGCCAGTTCCAAAGAAAGAGCCAATTAGATTCCAGTATTTAAAAAAGTTCCATTCAAATATTATTTTTTTTCGGATGTACATTTCAATCTATAATTACATATTTATTTATTATGGTATGAAAAAAAAACAACAAATTTTATTTCATTACATTTTTTAAATTTATTTTTATTCTTTCACAATAAATGTTTTTGTTATTTCTTTACAATACATGTATTTATTGGAATAGCTATATGTTGCAATATGTCAAACAAAGAATTTATTAAAAAGATAAAGTAATATAATTAAAGGTTTTATACTTTAATTTCTTAAGATACAAAAGTAAAATTTAATACATTTTTCAATAAATGAAAATCATTATCAATTATATTCTAAAACTTTAATTCAAAAGAACTTGAAGTTTTTCTCATATTTTTTAATCAATATAAATTCTTGTACATATATGAGCTATTGATTGAGCATATGTCAACCACTTTACTTTGAAGCATTAAAAAGTGTATTCCTCTGAAAGAATTATGACATCTCTTTCCTTTTGCAGTTGTGAATGGAATGCAATTCATTTGTACGCGTGGCATGAGTTCTTTACTCGTCGGGCTTACCAAGCTGTTAGTTTGAGAGTGCTAAATGAAATTTTCTCTTTGTTCTTTTAGGGCAGCACAATGTCGAAGAAGGATGGTAACAAAATGCTGGTTCACCAGTTATCATCCGTACTACCTGATGATCGACCCATCACAGCAATAAACATAATAGAGGATTTAGACAAATGTCCACCCAACTTCACTGTTGTACGTATTACTTAAATATTTTAATATAGTTTACTCTTAATAGAGCATGAGAAATACTTTCTATAGAATGATTATAAAGAGATCAAGAAGTTCTCATGTATGACTCATGGATTATTTAAAGACAGTTATTCACATTTTCCTAACTGTTCAAAAAGAATCATCAAATTACAGTTATTTTCTTTTATGTATACAGATTTTTTAAAATATTCTTGTTTAAATAATTTAGTTAATATAATTATATAAATATTTAAAAGTAAAAGTTGTAATATTAAAATGCATAAAAATTATATTTAAGACAACTGTAGATGTCCTTTTCATTGATATTTTGACATTAATTTGTAAAATTTCTTAATTTTCCTAGTTTTCCACATATTTAATAACTTTGAAAATTAATGGAAGGCTGTAAATTAAAAGCTTAATTTTGTAAACTGAAATTTCGTTAAGGACAAAAGAAAATAAAACCTCCAAAATTACCTTATCAATGTCTTATTTAAAATTTTTATCAATTATTTAATATTTCCAAAATAAATAAATAACTATTTCTTTATTAATTACATAAATAGATCTGTAAATTTCAAAATACTTTTACTTTTCTAATATTAATTGTTTAACATTTTACAGGTATCAAGGACTTATGACTTAGATTCTGATGCAGATTTGTGGCGAGAAAGTGGGCTATTCATCAAGAAAAAATCCAGATACATATGTTTTTCAAAGACTGAAGGTTTACCACATTCTGTAATTGAAAAAATTTCTATTGTCGATGAAAGAGATCCTCCACCTGAAGGATTTAGTATGATCTCTCATACAGTAGATACGAGTAAGTGATTCAAGTCTTATACTTTCTTGCCTTGAAGAGTTTTTATACTATGTGATGTAACTTTCTCACTATTGTAAGACTGTTGTAATTCATTATTTTTTACTTATTGCAGTGCAAAAAGCGTGGCGTAAAAGGCAACTGTGTTATAAAATTAGAAATAAGGACCTGTGTACATGTGCAGTATCGGACATTATTATATGTAGTAGGGTTGGAAAAGGGTCAAAAATGGCTCCAGATGAATTTACTTATGCTGGGTATTTATTAAAATTACATTATATTATTTTTTTTATTTTTAAAAATCATTTTCATTAATGCTTTTTATTTTATATTTTAGTGTCATAAATGGAGTGTATATTTGTTACAAAACTGTTCCCCTTCAAACAGGTTCATTAACAGCTCAACCATATGCCAATATAGAGTAAGTTTTAAAACTTATACAAACCTTAGTTATTAATTCATTTTTTTTACCGTTCATTAAATTTATATAAACTATCCATAGATTGTTCCACACTTCGTCACCAACCCTATCAAATGGAACGCCCCACAGAGTGGCACCGGAAAGGCCACCAAAGCCAAAGTTTACACCGAAACCTTCAAATGGACTATATCCGCAAATAAGTCCAGTGAGCGCAGGAAAGCCCGTGACCGAAGAAAACGATCAAGACTACGAAGTTCTGAGTCCAAGTGCAAGAATAAGGCCAACACGACCGGCACCAAGGCCGCCACCTAATAAATCACCTCTGGTTAATTCTGTGCCGGTGTACGGAACACTGCCAGGTTCATCAGATCTCGATGGAGTTCCTTTTGTTCTCAATCCTCTTTTGAGTACAAGTACATCAAGTTCTGTGTTTAGTGTAAGTGGTATTTTATTATTAATGGAGATTAAATATTAAGCTTTTTTGTAGATTTAATTTAAAACATCATTTTTTGGAAATATTTTTAGTTATTATAGACATTAAACTTGTGATGAAAAAGATATTTATATAAATTAACATGATTTATTATTCATAAGCAATTGGAAACTAGTATTATTAATATAATTATTAAATAAGTATAATAAGTAATATAATAAATCCTTTATAAAAAATTACTTTAATGAACATTTAATTATTGAGACATGCTGACATGACTTTAATAATAGAAAAAAAAATAGAGATGTCAGTATTTTTAATTTATATATTTTATCTTATCTTTGTAGAAGCAGTATCCTGTGATTAAAATCCGAACTCAAAAAGAGCTCGATAAAGAGGTATGTGTCTGCAAGATTGCAATTAAAGCTAATTCATGATTCTTGGTATTAAATTTTATTTTTAAAGATGCATAATTTAAATTTAATTTAATTTCCAGTATTTCTACGACTTTCGAACTGAAAGAGAAACTTGAAGGAAGTCAGATCGTGCCAATTGAATTGCTTGAAATATACGGATTTTCAGCTATATGTATACATCTGTATCGTTAATATAGCTCTAGCCATGTGTAAGAGAGTGCCTGAACGAATGATTCATAACGTGAATATTCATCCAAAAAAAGAGAAGAAAACAGCAAGCAAATCCTTCAACGTTTACAGTGATAAGGGAAGTGGAGTACTAAATAAGTGATGTACTCGCTCTGCTCGCTAAGTAATTTGTCCCGCAACTTCCACGTTTGGTTTAGATTTTTGATACCAGTGATTATGAGCATTGTATTTTTATAGACTTGCGTTATTATTTTATTGTTCGTAGAAGTTATATATATCTGTATAATATGTTCTAGTTGTTTATAAAAATATTATAGAAATATTTAACATCATCGTACTACGTCAAGAGCTTATAAATATTGAGTAAGACATTTTTTTGAATAAAAACACTTTTTTTGATAATTCAATAGTAAACTTTCTGAAAACCTTTTTTAGTAAATAATAAGAGTAGGTTAAATAATTGACATGAATTTAGAATTCATAATACATATTTTTTAATAAAATAAATTTGACTTGGTTCTACATTTTATGTTGATTCAACGCTTTAAACACGTTACATATATAGATACATTATATTTTTATTCAATTTTACAGTTTTATATTTTCATTTCATACTTATATATTTACATTTAAATAACATTGTTACGTACATCAGCTGAATTTATTATTGGTGCAAGTGATACTATCCTAACGTAGAAAAGGATACATATTACGTAATCGCATTCGACTATTTATGTTTACAAACAATTGTACAAAATACTTTAAATGTCACAACGCTATAACAAACACATATAATCATATTTGCAGTGTATGAAACGACATGAAAATTTAAGAATTAGCACATCTATTATTTTTATTTACAATATTGAAGGTTGCAATTATTATTGCTAGTTTTCGATACGTCATTTTAGAAGAGTGAAAATATAGCTAATTAGTTGTATAATTTTTGTACACTTTAGTTAAATAAAGTCTGCACTGTTAATAAGTAATAAATTATAATTTAATAGAATGTTTTTATGAAATAATGACTAACAATCTTATAAATTATAATTTAATAAAAATTTAAATCTTATATTACAATTAGTGATGTTTTCTAAACATATATTGCTTTAAAATTTCTTCTAAAATAAGTTAATAAAGGTGTAAAGTAAAATAAAATTAGCGCAACAAAAATCTAGTCTTTCCAGTTACATTTACGTAATTGTGACACTACCAGATTTCAAACAGTTCAATATTTTTCCAGAAGTTATTTTACTTTACTAATAAATTTATTTATTCGCGAAAAGATAAAATAGATGAAAAGCTAAAATTCACTCTCTGCATCGAAATAAAAATCACTAATCGGAGTTCGTATTCACCGTCAACATTTTACTGCACAATGAAGTATTTAAATGTAGATCAAAATGTCGTAAATTCTCCCTAGAATACGTAAGATCATTTACTTCTTCAGTACCATTGTCGATCCAATTTAACCACTTTACTGCACAGATTTTTACACGTCCACGCTCACCGGCACCCGGAAAGTCTCAGTACAATAATATAACTACACTGTCGCTCGCGAATTTCTCCGATGAAAATTCACTATATCGAAATAAATATACAAAATGCAAGCTGCAAATGTTCGCTCACTTCCATCAAGTCAGACCCAGTACTAAAAACCGAGCCAGTTTAAAAAATCTCCTTATCCAGGCCATCGTCAGCTGTCCGAGGCCTGGCCGGACTCAGCCGGCGAGGCGACCGCGGTGGCGCCCCATCGTAGCGCGCTATCAGGCAGGACACGTTTGGCCAATCGTCAAACAAACGGTCCGGTCCAGTGCTTGGTATGGGTGGTCGTCGTGCTGGCCGTGATGCCGCTCAGGCTGATTCCGTGCCTCTCCATCACCGCCGTCGCCTTAATTTTACTCTTGTACTTGACGTCCTTCGGCTTGAGCATGCTTTTGTGATTGCTCAGCAGCCTCGAGGGTGTCAGGATGGACTTGGTGCTGAGGCCCGTCGCCTCGAGGAAATTGTCATAGTTGCCGACGTTGCCGTTGCTCAGCTGGACGCTGCTGCCCGTGCTCGTCACCAGCGTGTTGTTGTTCTCGATGCTTTTGCCCAGGCCGTTGCTCGAATTTTCGTTAGGCGAGAGACTCGACGTGGTGTGAACGAGAGTGGCGATGTACGTCTCGGAGCCGTCGGCCTCGGGTCGGTCAGGATCGTCGGACAGGTCGCACTCGTCCAGGTTGAACTCCTCGAAATTCTGCTGGATGTCGTACTCGTCGATCTCGAGCTCGGTAAGCTGCTGCTGTTGCGTCTGCGGCTGTTTCTTAGGTGTATCGCTCTCGTTACTGCCCTCGATTTTGAATTCTTCAAAGTGCCTGACGATATTCGTTACCTTGGGCACTCGGTTGCGTGGCTCCGGCGACGAGCACTCGCTGTTCTGTCTCAGCTGGAAGGACGATCGCACGTTGTTGAAACGGTTTTTCCAGAAGCTCGTCGCCTCGTCGCTGTTGGTACTGCTGATATTTGTCGGCGTTTTCGAAAGCTCCTCGAACTTGAGACTGCGAGCCGAGCTCGGCGTTGTCAGCGGATTCTTGCTACCGACGAATACGCTTCTACCGACGACTTCGACGTTATTCTGCTGCTGCTGCTTCTTGCGCGAGGTTTCGTCAATGAGGAAGGACGGGCTGGGAATCTTCTTCAGGATTAACGTGTTGTTGCGGAACTGCGGCTTCGGGGGCAGTGCGGGAGGGATTTTCGGAGGCACGGAGATGATTTCCGGAAGGGACTCGATGTCCTCGTAGTCGAGGTTCTTCGCTATCGTCAGACCCTTGCTGGACATCTGCAGGCAGGTCTTCTCCTCGATCCTCTCCATGCGCAGCGAGGTAGGACTCGACGGCTGATTTGATTTGTTTTTGGTTAACGATCTGAAAAAATACGTTTTCGTTAATGTAACATTCTCTAGAGACACGTAGATCCAATATTTTAATTTATTCTGGAAAAAAACTATTTACCTTAAAATATTCGAATTGTTCATTGGCTCCTCTTTTATGCAGGGTTCTATAATAACGATTGGCCTAGCCTTCGAGTCATCTACATCTTCCTCAAGACCCGATTCCGGATCTATAGCTGGCACTATCCTCATGCCAAACTCGTCCTCGGAATTTGTCGCCTCGAAGCCGTCGATCGATGGCTCTGGCTCGTTGTCATCATTATCGTTTCCATTCTGTTGCTGTTAAAATATTGACATTTTTTTATTATTTTTGTATTTCCCACAACTTTAACGATTGTATAATTTGAAAAAAAAAGTTTTCCCTGATAATTTATATAAAAGTTTTTGAAAATAACGAATGATCATCAACAACTAAAATCCAGCTGTATTCAACATGATTTTCGAAAAATTCTTCATACCTCCTTGCTCAACACTTCGACAGTCGTAGTAATAGTGATGGGCGTCTTGGCTACCGTCGTCTGGGGCGGCTCGTCCGAGTTTCGCCTCTCCATTTCCGAGCCAACGGACTCGATGTCGGAGAGCCTGGCCGGCTGAAACCTGACGATCTTGCCGCGATGCTTGAACCTGCGCGGCACCTGCAGGATGTTCTCCTCGTCCTCCATGTCGCGCAGCAGGATCTGGTTGACGCACTCGAGGACCGAGTTGTGATTGCTGTTGGGCCGGTACACGCTGTGCCTCAGCATCTCGTCGTTCAGCCGATCCTCGTCCGGATCGCTGTACCAGTTGCCCGACGACTCCTCGAGGTTCTGCTCCTCCTCGGTCTCGATCCTCGATATTCGTCTATAAAATCAGAAAACTCGGAATTAGCGATCTACTGCACCACGTAAAACAGAAGAATTAGTACGTCAAAAAATAATAGGTACCCTTGAACGTTGTTGTTACTGGTATCCTCGCTGGTGGTGGTAGCGCCCCTCGCTTTAAGATTCCTGGCGTTGTTCTCGTTGCAGCAGGCGTTCTGGTAGATGGGCTCGTCCTCGTCCTCATCCGAGGCGTAGTTGCAGTCCATGCCGTCGTCTTTACTTTCAGACCTGGCGATCTTGCCCTTCTGCCGGCTGTCCTCGAGTATGAGCATGGTGACCTCGGTCTCGCTGTCCGTCGTCACGATGCTGGGCGTGCAGCGCGTGCTGGACTTGTTGAGGGTCGAGCCCGGCGAGACGTCGGTCGACTCGCCCTCGCAGAAGCCCTCGGTGCTCAGGAGCGAGGGACTGCCGTCGGTCGTCGTCGTGATGATCGACGCGTCCGTGTTCTCGCTCGAGGTCAGGCTGGCCTTGGAGATGTCGCTGCCGGCGAAGCTGTGGGTCTTGCGGATGTTGGTCGTGCTGCCGTTAACGCCGACGACGACGCTGCTGGATGTGTGCTCGTTTGATGCGCTGTCGTCGCCGTTCAGCTTTGTGATGATCTCGCATTTTAGCTTCTGGATGTCCTTGCTCAGGCCGCTCTCGTTCTCCTGTTAATTGAAGATGTGCGTTATTATTGGCTTTTTATTATACGTATGATTAAGCTAATTTGGTGTTTTATCGTAGAATCAATATGTTTGGGTTATTGATGCAAAAGTCAGCGCGTATTTTTAGTCGTGAAATAACTTCAGACAGAGTGACAAGAAAATCGATGATATATTTGCACCGACTTGATCGATACTAGAAAGTTCTTTAAATTAACAGATTGTCCAATATATTATCTTGCGCATTTGATAAAATCTGAAATGGTATCTTCGGCTATCATTTCTAGTGAAATCAAGCACAGAATTTATTATAGCTGCCTCGATTTCTAGTTTACTTATCCGATGCAAAAGGACAAGCTTTTTGTCGCATTCGAGAAACATGTTATTAAGAAAAGTCCAAATAAACGAACTTAAAGAAGAGCGATAAATGATAAGCGACTGTATTTCAAGATTAACCGCGATAAGCACTTTTTACTTTAGTCGCTCGGAGAAAGTATCTCTTAAAGAACTGAACTTTATTTAATCTTGTAAGCAAGATCATTAAAATGACATCCTTACAGAATTAATCACTATCATTATACCTTTATTGAATCTAATACGCTCAACTATACTATTGTAGATTGATAAAGGAATGATCTTAAAAATCATCGGTTAGGAAGAAAAAGGTGATTAGTGGTGCGAGCGCGAAGAAATAAGATAATTGAGGTGAACGTTAAAAAAAGCAGTCGCTCGGTCGAGCGCTAAAGATTTTACGAATCAAATGCTTCTTTTTTGTATTAACAAATCCATATTTATATAAACATTCAAAAACAGATTTTTAAAATCTATATAAATTTAAATCCTCAACTTAAATGCATTTAAAAAAACGTAACAGTTGATTTATAACATTTTTAAGTATTCGACAGGCTATAACTTTTTGAACGCTCAGTTGAGTTGTAACATTTTTTAGCGCTTGCACGAGCAAAAACCTTTTCCTCTTAACCGACAAAATAAGATATTCGTTTGAAGTTGTCTTTAAATAAAGTAAGTATCGTAAAACATTAAGGTAACTAAAACGAAACTCTGTATTTGTTTACCACTATATTATAATGAACAAAAATAAAAAAAATCATTTCTACGCATACCTGAAAATCCGAGGAGTCGAGCGAGGGCGGATCGGCCAGCGCATCATTAACCGTCTCCTGGTCCCTCTTGCCCTTAATGTAACTCTTGGTATAACGCCTCAGTCGAGCTATCTCAAGCTGCTGGTTCCTGATGACATTATCCTTCTCGCAGAGAAGCTGCCTGATGGACTTTTGCTCCTGCTTGAGCCGAGACTCGAGGACGAGGAGGGCCCGCAGGATCCTCGAGAGCTGCTGGTCACGAAGGAGCCGTTCCCGCTCGTGCTCGGCGTTGAGCCCGTCGAGCTCCCGCACCAGCTCTCGGCAGCGCCTCGTCGCCGCGCGCAGCGAGTCCTGGCTGCGCGCCACCTCCTGCCGCAGGCTCCGCACCTCCGACTCCATCTGCGACGGAAAGGATTTTTCGTTAGTTTTGGGATGAGTGATGGTCAAGTTTTTTAGCTGATAAATTTTTGTTTGGATTTTATTCTTTGAAATATGCTTATTTGAATTTTTGTTTTTTTAATAAAAATGTTTATTTGAAAAAAAGTCTTTTTCTGTATAAGATTGATTATTATTGATTACGTAAGCAAGAAATGGTTTTGGGAAGGAGCATTCTACTGGGAATACATGAATAGCTGGGAAAGCAATTTGCTTGGGAATGTAAATTACAGTCTTGTAAAAAGTTTAATTATTATTATTTTATAAGCATTATTTTAATGTTCTTTCGTGTAACGAGTCCTAAAGCTGCATCATCAGTAATAGCATAATCCGTTAAACCGGTTAATTATAGAAGGAAATACGAATCTACTTTAATAAGCTTTCAATTAATAAATTTTTCCAGCCTTATTAAGATTTGTTAAATTTTAATGGAAATTTCCACGAAATCTTCAAGTTATTATTACTGAATAACCTTGAACTATTAGAAAATGAAAATAAAAATAACAGGTAATTTTGTAGCTGTAGTATCTATTAAGTACCATAGCAGTAAATTTTTTTTATCACAAGATAATTAGAACTTTAGTAATTATAATATCAACGCGTTAAATGGAAATGAAGAAAATGAAGGGCCACTTGACATAAAACTACACGAATGAAAAACTCTAATAATAAGTTCCTAAATATCTTGTAAGCCGCACTTAGAGCACTTATATCAAACGGTAATGACATATTAGAAACAAATTAATCTCCCATCCTATATCCCACTTAAAAAAAAAGAGATTCTCCGCTTCTATAACACTACCTTCTATAAACGTGCATTAGGTGAAACTCATGCCCAGCTAGATCTTACAGTGCGAGCGCAGAGTTGCGCAGTCGAGCGGGCGCGAGGTGCAGCGAAGGAAGCCAGAGCGCTGGGGCCTCGCGCGCTGACCTCCTATCCTGGCTGCGGCGGCGGCGGTGGCGGGACGAAAAAACCGTTGGTCAAGAATGGAGAAAGTCGCGCCTGCAGCCAGGCACACTTTTCGGCCGCGCGCGCGCGAGCTGCGTGCGCCACTTTAACAGCCGCAGCCGAGCGAGCGACAAACGACGTGGGTGTTGCTGATACGCACCGCCGCCGGCGCGTAAACGACCCTGGAGACCTCTGGCTCGCGCTAATGGACTCTTTTCGGCTGATTAAGCCTTTGCTTAACGAGGGATACGTCGGATACTTTTCCGCTCGCTTGTATTGTTAAAGTGTCTTTTTTTTGCTCGAGCAATGAGCCTTATTCTTTAAATTGATTATTTAGTAACATAATAACTTCATTACTTTAGAGGAATTTAAGGCCATAAAAAGTGGAGGTAATAATGAGGCAATTTTCGATCAGATTAAATAATAAAAGCGTTTCGTATAAAAACCCCTTATCTTATTATTTTTTTCATTATTGTATACGCGAGTAAAATAAGCGTACAAAGTACGACTACTTCTTACGTTTTCGCTCAGCCAGTATTTTCAATTTCCTGACTTCCAATCCAACGACAATTTATTGATCAAAAAATCAACGCCAACAAACACTAACAGTGCAGTGTACAAAAGGCATTTCACCAACGATTCAAAAACCTCCCGTCTTTAAAATCCTCCGAAATTCCTTTTTCTCGTCTGATACAGGGCTCGCGCGTATAGCCAAGACGAAGATCGTGCCTGCTCGCGAGAACGGGAAATTAAGTATCGCTACTCGGTCTTATGCAGCCGCAGCGCTGAGATGGTGTACGCCGATAGTAACGTGTGTCTGCACATACAGTGTATCGCGTTACGTTTTCTTTCTCTACTCTCCAGACTCTTTGCTTTTCTATTTTCGAGAGCTCGGCTATGCTTTTCGTTTTTTTTTACCTTCGTTTCGAGAGTCGTGGGAGTAGCAGCCGGGGTGGGGGCCTGTAGAAGGACGAGGGTGTGTTGCTGCAGGATACGCGCCGAGATTGGCTACAGACAGGCCTTTCAGTCTTTGACTTTTTCGTCTAGAAGTTGAAAGAGGGATTGTTTGGAAAGTTAAAGCGCGTATTGGAAATTAAAATATTTACTTTGAAAATGTTGACTCTTTCGTAATCTGCTGAGAAGGATGCAATATTATAATGGTAGTAATCCATTCACGTCTAATGATGGGAAATTATCTTATGCAAGTGAGTTTTTAATGTTTTAGCGCTTGCTCAAAGAATTTCCTATATTTATGTAGGTGACATACATAACGTGCCGAAAAATTACGTGACCAGTAGTCAATTTGTCGGAAAGAGAAAGTCTCGAGTGAAAAAAGGAAATCCAAAATACCTGTTCGATTGCCGTTTTCAATCGGTCCATAACAAACTCTGTTTATTCTCGGCCAGCGACCAAAGAAGGCGCTTTTCAATAAAATTACCACCAGCAATTATCGCACAAACGCATTACACCTCGATATCCTGGTAAAGCCTCCTTACCTTCACTTTTCGCTCGATGCGCACGTGCCTCTTACGCATAAACTCGTACGCGCACTCGCGCACTCGAAAATAAAGGATTTTCGAAAATACCCCTCTAAGCCGCCGAAGCGCGAGTAATGGCCTTGAAAAGCGCGCTCCCGAGAAAAGTGCGCAAAAGAGAAGCTGCGGGCAGGTATAGGGACGAAGCTAAGTCGAGCGAGAATTTACAGGAGCCGATAAGGAAATTGTCGCTGCATAAGCAGATTATGCAGTGCTCTGGGGCAGCGAAGGAGCGTGGATTTAGCATTCAGGGATTTGGTTTTAAGCGAAGCGATTTACATAATAAATAATTGCCGGGCGGCCGGCTGCAATTAAGCGAGTTAACCAGCCGCGATTCACTTGTTCGGGGAGCAGGCTACTTTGTCCGGAGAACGAGCGGAGAACCCCGAGAGCAGAAGGAGGAAATGCCGGACTGCTTCGAATAAATTTCAGCGCGGAAAATTTACTTTAAGTCGCTGTGTATGTTTAAACTTTAATTGTTGGAAGTGTAATTATAGATAATTCGAGCTGCGGGTATCGGTAATGTGACTCGAAAATGAAAATAAAACAAAAGTAACAATGCCGAGTCGTCATTACCGATATTTAACAACTATTACAATTAACTTCAATTGGGATCTTGGAAACGAATAAAAGACCAAAACGAAGCATCACATAATGAATCTATTATTTTTAAACCTGCAGAATCTAGCACCTCCTCCTCGTCAAACACTTCATCGAGCCTCAAATAAATTCTCCCAACACCTAGCATCACACCTCATCTCGTCTCTCATCTAAATAGCAGACCATCCGGGCGCCTTACATTATCAGACACCAGCGTGGAGACAAGATGACACTCGACGAGGCTGCGTCTCGCCTTTATCGGTCGCTCTCTCGTTTCGCGCTTGAGAAGCCGCGAATTTTGCCGACGTGCCGCAATTATCGTCGCGCGAGTGCGAACGCGTTTTCGAAATTGCGACAGCGGACGAGCAGCGCGGCGACTTCCGCGTCCTTGAACTTTAACGCTCGCGACGTGGACTTATTGTAATCGCGCGCTTCTTTTTCGTCACTTTTTGCTTCGGGTATAATACGAAGTTCCAGCTGACGTGGACGAGTTAACGTTACTTTTCGCGCTCTTATAGTCCTATTACGAAGAATTCGGAGAATGCCTTAATTGAGGAATTCGATGGATAGCTAACTATATGTAAAGCGTGATTTCATTTTGTGAAATTAGTGAGTCTTTGCCGGTGTTTCGTCATTGATTGGCTTTGGTATACGAAAATTGATTTTATACTGATGCAATGTGAGTTATTAAAGCTACTTCTCATGATGTATTATTCTCAATACTAATAAAGCATGCGCTAATGACGTGAGTCTAATAACTAGAAGAGTGTATATACCGTAAGGTAATTAGCCTTAAGTGATTATTTAGGAATATTACGTTAGACTATAGAAAGGAAAAATTATTATTCTTCATTGAAAATTAATTTTAGAGCACCTTTGAACATCGAAAAGCCAATTAACTTTATAACTTCTGAAAGAACAGTTGCTTTTACAGAAAGTAAAGATTTATTCGACGAAATGCTAGAGAGTATCATTCGTCATGAAGTTAAGGAGTAAGTAACCTATAAGTTTTTGCGGGACAGCTGGTAGTAAGTTATGTGTTAGCGGCATTACTCCATTCTCTCATAATAATTACTCGCGCACAACAACATAGAAGAGAAAGTCGCGCGCTTGCAGGGGAGTATATAGCCATGCAGATGTATACATAAGTGACTAAAATAACAAAGCCCGCTCGCGATGGAAATGCCGTGGTATAATTCGTGTTTTTGCTCGAAAAGAGAAAGTCAAGCCAAGATGCTTTAAACTGAAGCGTTTGAAGAACTCGGCATTCATACCTTTGGCGCCCATGCAAATCAACAGAAGCAGAGCAACATTTATTCAACATTAACATTCTTCCTTAATTGTGATCGATAAAGACATTATACTATAGCAACGAAAGCCTAAATCAAGACTTCCGACACGCCAAGGCAAGGACAATAATCCATCTAAAAAAAACTCCTCTTATACGACGAAAGCTCGGAGCAGTAGCGCAAAGCTTGCTTGACCAAGCCCAGAGGACGTTAATCACGCAACATCAGGCAAGGTATCTACACTAGCCGCGTCAGAAACGATCAGCGGGCACAAAGAGCTTGGCTTTTCCGGCTCCGATCGACCCGACCTTGACACTATCCGATATCGAAACTCTCTCGCGTTCTCCGCTGACGTCAGAGCTGCGCGGCTAGCAGCAGCAGCACGTGTTTAAGCGCACGCGGCAGGCGCAACTTTCTCCGCGAGCGCGCATTCTGCTGTAAGTATATATGATCGTTACATTGTGTCTTGTCTTGTTGTTGTTATTGCGGGTGTATTGCGCAAAGGCCCGCATTTTTGGGACGAGAAGGAGAGACGGAGCCAGAGGGAGAAAGAGAGAGGAATGACGTCGATGTTCAAAGCTGCTGCTGGATTGTTTGGGGAACGGCTCTGCGATTGGATTCCAGATTGGACTTTCGCGCTCAGCTCGGGGCTTCGACGCTCAGGAGCGTTAATTGCTTCAATTCAGGCCTGTGTACGTAAATGGATCGATCGGAAAGTGCGGATTCTATTGCGTTTAATTGATTTTAGAGTGTTTAATGAAAGTTGTATAATTTATTATGTACATCTGTTTATTTTTTCCAGCAATTCAAGGAATTTTAAAAGAAAGTCGTTTTTAATGCTACAAACGTGCACTCGAGAATGCTCATTCGATATTTTTTCATGTAGACCAATGTATAACAGTATGCTATTTAAATTTAAGGATGGGCAATGACTCTTGAGAATTGACAATAGGGACGATGAAAGAAATTCATACCGAATAAGCGCATATATATCGAAGGCAAATTCCAGTCATCTATTTTCAAGTCATCCTTAAACTACATTTTAAATGGGACAGCTCATGGGAAAAATTAGACTAACCTACTGCTTTCAACGACTCCCACGCGCGAGCTCCCAACAATAGCAGCGTAACGATAATACACGAGCCTTAAACGTCGCGCGCGCTCTTTATTACTTTTAATTAACAACAATTAATTTATATATAAAATAAAAATAACAATGATTCATCCGTTTTCCAAGTCCGGCGCGCACGATACGCGCACCCGAGCGCAAATTACGTAAAAAGGCATATAAAATTACGAGAGCGCAGCGCGAGCATCGGCATTACAGAAGCCGCGGAGCATGCAACCGAAAACGTTTCATTACGCATTTTTTCCGACAATGGCAATGATGGTACACCCGCGCAGCTGCCTCACACACGCGCGCGCGATGTTAAATATTTAGGGCAGCGAGAGACACGCGCAGCGTACCAGAAAAACGACTTAATCGAGTAACGCGCTCGTGTTTTTTTTTCTGTATTAAGCGAGTTTACGCAGCTTGTCAAACTTCCGCGAGCGAGGGGACAATGGAGGCGCCGATTAAATGGGCGCACTTGACGTAACAGCCGTTTAGCAGGTTGAGCTTTGTCAGGTGTAGGTGCCGGGCCAAAAGTGGCGCGCGCGGGCGCTGTTAGGTGCTTCGACGAGTGCGCAACTCGCTCCGTGTGCGTTCCACTTTTTTGCGCTCCCGGTTGATGGATGCTCGAGGAGAATCGGGGGAGATAGTCAGCTGTCGCACGTGGGCCACGCTCTTTCGTAAGCGATCTTTGCTTTTGTAGAATTCTTATTTCACGTGAATTGAGAACAATCATCGGGTATAAAATTACGAGAGGTAATTTCTGCGTGTCAATTTACAAGCAGCAAGAAATAAATAAGCATTTTTGCAATTCCCCTCGAAATTAGCCTGCCCCGCGCATAAAAGCCGAATTCCAATCTCGACAAAAGGAGCGAAACAAAGGAGACGAGGGATCTGCCAAGCCAGCTCTACGCTGCCGATCACATTAAGCATCGCAAAGATCGCGATGTTCGAATTCGAATAGCGATTACACGCGCCACTATCTCTCTTTGCTCAACGCCGCGGCGCGGGGAACGTGCAATTTCGCCGAGTTACATCAGACGGCCCGAGTGTCTAACTGCAGCGCGGCTGTATATATTCATCGCATTTTAGCGGCCGATTCAAAGCCACACTTTTCGCGCATGCACGCGCCAATGAGGCAGAGAGTAGCTGCGCGGATTGCACTTGGCGCGCGGGAGGATCGCTTTTTTTCTAACAACGAGCTGCCGCAATTACGCTCTGATTATTTATGATTGCGCCAGGCTCCTTGGATTTTCGTGCTCGTTGATCGTGAGTCGTTTGTAATTGATGCTACGCTGGAGTTTCGTGATCCGGGGAATTATCGAGTGAGGGATTAGTTGGGTGTTTTATCTCTGGAAATACCTTTCGCTTTTTTAGAAAAGCGACAGTCCTTTCTTTTACGCCGGATTCCTCCGGGATTTTCTAGCGATTCGTTCGTTAATGCCATTGCTGCTTTTGACTGCAGTTTTATGCTTCAGTGAAAGTCCGCCGTGACAGGTCGATTTCGACGGAGAGAAAAATCGAGCCCGCCACGTTTCATTCGAAATGTCAAATTATTAAAACCTGGTAGATGCTTATCGCTTTAGAAAAGCGGCGTTGAATTATGAAAAATTCGAAATATGGAACGGTCTTAATGACTCTTTCACGACATTCCACGAGCGGCGCGCGCATAATTTTACAGTCACGAGGTGACGTTGTAAAAGCTAAAAATCGTGCTCGCATCCTCGCGAGGTCACTTTTCCAGGCGTTCGTCATCATTTCCAGCTTATCAATAACAATGCCAGCGAAAATTATGGACAATTTTAACGGCAAATCGCATCCGTTAAACGCGTAACGCTCGCTCCGGGCTCGTCCGTTAAGCGCAAGCCGCCAATAAACCTCGCACGCTGTACAATTGGGCGAGAGAGAGAGAGAGAGAGAGCTGCGAACAAGATTTTCACTTGGCTCAGAAAACGGTCTAACTGTAAGCCGAATTCTCTCGGGTGCCGC
>JAPYZA010002165.1:0-26482 GCA_030522685.1 Eupelmus azureus | reverse complement strand
AAAACTAAAAAAAAAAGAGAAGAAAAGAACAACGGAACGTCGCTACTCTCCCATCCGTGTGCGCGCGCGCGTGTGTATACACAGACGTCAAGGCCGTCCCGACGACGACTACCCAGCTCTCAGCGCTCTGAAATTTTCGGAACAGTCATCTCCTCTCTCCGTCCCTCTCTCCTTGCCCATCATACACACAGTCTCTATTGTGCGCGCGGGCCGCTATGTATAGATAGCAGCCAGAGAGAGCTCGGATAGAGCAGCTGTACGTGACATATGTCGTGTGTGCCTCGAGAATCCACTACGTCGGAGTGTAGCAGCAGCGTCCCTCTGCAGTAGACGCGGGACTACAGCTCGCGCGCGAGAGCCATTTTTTCCTCCGCCTCTCTATCTCTCTCTCTCGCTCAGCGAACTCGAAGGCTGCGCGCTCGACACTCTTGGGAGAAAAAAAGCATCGCGAGGAACGAAGCAGAGGACGGTGCTGGGGGTATATAGAGAGGCGCGTGTGCGGGAGATAAAGACGGCAATGTCCGTCGGTCGGCGATAGCCTCTGGCGCGCGCGCGCGCGCGCCTTTCAGCAGAGAGCAGTGAAAAGAAAACAGTGCGTTTGTGTATGTGTCTGTGTGTGTAAGTAAGTACGGTCAGCTTTAATCGTTCCTCGCCGTCGTCCGCAAAAGCGACGGGGAAAACTCAAGGGGAAAGCAGCCGCTGCCTTTATGGATTTCGCCTGACGCGCACGCCTCTATATAGCTACACCTAGAGAGAGAGACACTCCGTCTGTGTGTATACGCGAGAGCTAATTGCCGTCTGTGTTTTTTTTTCATTTTGCATATATATATATATATACGTGTGTGTAGACGCTTAGGCGCGCACGCATACCAGTAAACATAGAGAGCGAGGGAGAGAGGAGTGTAGCACAGGCACGACGACGAGGCGACGGTTGGCGCTTCCTCGGCCAGCGCCGAGAGCAGCTCGCCGAGGCTATATATATAATCGACTAGGTGAGTATACTCCGAGGCAGACGCCTTTTCCCTCTTGTTTATTACAGTAACGCCCCGAGTGGGAATGGGATTAAGGCTGAGCGCGTGTGACGGTGAATATAGCTAGAGATAACATTATGCCCTTCGCCTCGGTGCGTTCACCTATACACGAATTCCTAACGTCCAGCCTGCAAGTCTAGCGCGATGCATCGCCGTCACGCAGAGTGGACACGCAGCTCGGGCTCTTTAAACGCCTCGCCATTGTAATATACCTACTCGCGCGAGCGCGGAGAGAGACAAATCCTTGACCGCGCGCTCCCAGGCGCCTCGCAGCGCCGCGGCATTAAACACTCGGAATTCCGCTGCTATAACAGCTAGAACGGATTTTAGAGAGAGAGAGAGGAAGATAGGTATAGCATGACGCAGGGAAAATTTTCGGAGCGCGCGTGTGTACATCGATAAGAGCGAGGCGTGCGCGTCTCGTGGCAATGGCTGGACGATGTGCTTATACATACAGAATCGCGAGCGCGGACAGCTCCCTCGCAGAAAGATGTAATTATACACCTCCGGAGGAGCTTCGCTCTGCGACACGCACTCGTTCCTCTCTATACAGCTTCGCGGCAGACTCGAGTTTTCCGAGCACACCTGCTGACTATCCTACGTGCGAAAACTCATCGATTTTTCCGCTCCCCGGCTGTCTTTCGCTCGCGCTCCATTTTGGATTGCGATTACTTATTGCTCTCTCTCTCTCCGCGCTCGCTCCGAAATCGAAAAATTCGCGGCCTCCGCTCTCTCGCGAGTCTATATTTAGAAGCGAGTGTCTCCGCAGCTGCAGTTTTCCCTCCTCCATATACTTACGCGCTCGCGGCGGCTAAGCAAAAAAAACAACAACGCTGCTGCGATCATTAAAACAAAGCTGTCTTTGCTGCAGTCGGGATCGTTCGATTATACACTCGACAAGCGGGCTCGCAGCGCTCGTCCGATTTTTATCGGCGCGCGGGCGCTTTAAAAATAAACAATAAAACGTTACTAAACTGACGCGCGCCGGCCGTAAGTGTATAAGAGCGCGCGGCCCAACGCATCGCGGTGATGTAATTAGGAGAGTGATTATGATGCCCCCCCGTGCCTAGCACACAGTCGTACTTATACAAGCCGCGGGGACTTTTCCGCTTTCCGGAAAATATAAGCGAGTTTTATTTATAGCCACTTCCACGGCGCGTATACGTGTTTACGAGCGGTATAAGAGCGTAAAATCAACGCTCATCGATGCAATCGCTGCTAATTCACCGTTAATTATCTCGCTCTTACTGCGTTGACAGTCGGCGGCTTCTGTAGCGCGCCGCGGTGAGTAAATGGAAAAGCGGCGGGCGCCGCGATGCGCGAAATGAACGGCTCTTGCGAAACGCCAGCTTATATATATATATGGGGGTTAACGCTTTCAGGAGTGGATGTGGCTCTCTCACGGTTTTCTGCTCCGCTGAGCGGGCCGCGGCGCGAAAATCGCGAGATAAAAAATCGTCGAATCAAATGCCATTGTTATCAATTCGAAACGCCGAGCGCTCTGCCAGAAATTCAAAGAGAATAACAAAAGCTCGCGGAGTTTTGAAACAGTGTCTGTGGCGCTCGGCGAGTGACAGAGACGTAGAATTTACAAAAATACACGCGGCTCGAGGAGTAACGAGCAAACAAAAACTTTCGCGAAAACCGCGACCTCCTCGCCGCTAAAAACACAAACAAATTAATCAAAACCGCAGGAGAGACGCTCGGGGACGTTTTAAAGCGATACGAAAAAAATAAAACAAGACGCGCACGCACATCGCGCAGTGTCATTCAAAATCAAAGCCATCGCGAAAGGCCACGCACGCACGTATAGCAGCTCTCTAGTTTCCTTCCTGTATAAACCGTTTTCCGCTCACCGCGTGTATATTCGGCATTCCATACTTTATAGTCTCAAGACAGCTCTGTCCTTCTCTCTCTCAGCCTTTTTCTTTTCCATACATCCACGGATAAACGTGTAGGTATCCAGGCCGCCGCGGTCTGTCACAGCAGCGAAAAATCAGAGCCGTGCGCGTTGCATAATCGCGAAAGCCGAGTTTTTATAAGTTAGGTAGCTATATATCGGCTCTGTTTTTGTTGACTTTGCGCTCGCCGAGAGAGCTGCGCGCGGACTCGAACTTTTATCTGCGCCTACGCTACTGCGCTCGCCGTCTCATGGTTATTTATAAATAAATTCGCGGAATTTTTGCGCTCGCTCGGTGCGCGCCTGCGAATAGCGCCGACTTTTTATTTCGAGCGAGCGATTTTCGAGGAGAAAACAAGAGCAGCGGGCTTTCAAGCTTTTTTTTCGCCTCCTCCTCGGCGCGCAATTTTGAGCCTCGGATATCCGAACGCGCGCGCCGCAGCAGCCGAGGAGAGCGAACGGGAGTTCGCTCCGAAATCGATGACCGAGAGATAGTGACGCAATTTTCTAGGACGCTCGTATAAGTGCACCTCGGCGGCCAGTTTTCTTCTATATACGCTCTCTCTCTCTCTCTCTCTCCCTCTCGGCTTCTGCGCGACTTTGATTGTCGTGGCGTCGTTTCTTAGCGGACGGTTTTAATTGTCGCTCTCGGATTATTAGAAAGTAGCGAGCGGCTAGCCTTGACATTTCGCTGTGATTCTAACTTCTGTGTAGCCAAGGCAATGCCAAAATGTACTTTGCTCGCGATTTGCGTTTACTGTAAACGTCGATAATTCGAAGGACTGTTTGTGAGTTTTGTATTTGTGCTTTTCTTTTTGCAGGATCTGAATTGTTCTGAGATTTTCCCAGACCCTCGGAGTCTAGGGTTGTAGCCGAGCCACTACTCTTAAGAGGTGAGTCGGAGATAGCTCTATTTATTTATCAACATGAATGCGTTGTACTTTATCCCCATTACTCTTCGCTTATTCTTGTGTGCAAAGACTCACTGACGAGAGATAGAGTACAGTGTCTACATTGCCTCAGTGCCAAGTTCCATCAACTCACGATTGATATTGCGAATTGTTTAGTTTTTCATGTTGTTTTTATCGCTGTCTCCTAGGGAGTCGAGCCTTTAACTTTATTGATGTGGGATTGTTACTTGCAATCGGATTTTTGCTGTTTTGGTTCGATGAAAGTAGCCAATACATTGAAATAATGTGATAAGAGACTATCATTATGTCCCCTATGAACTTTGTTAACAAAGTAAACAGATGTTCGACTTATTTATAATCAGTTTGTTACCATTGAGTCTGCACTAACAAAGGCCAATCATGACATTGTGAAAAGTACAAAAGTGTTTTATTACTGAAAGTAATAATAATAGCTCAGTGACTGAAAATATTTTTCTATTTCTGTAATGCTCTGCACAAAAATGCTCTGCAGATTTTATTTTTGTATTAAAAATAACATTGTATCTATACTGTTTTTATTCAAAATATCTTTTTCTTTCTGTTAGACTGAGATGGAAAGTTCTGAGGAACCTACGAGCCTGCAATCAATTTGCCACCTACGAGCTTCAGAGCTATTTCCAAAGCCTGTAAGTTTTGAATGCGATGATGCAAACCTAACAGTACCCTTTGTACTCTTGAGTGGAGAATATGTTGTGGCTTTGGGACGTGCATCAGATGGAGTGCTGGCATTATCAAACTACAGGCTGTATTTGCAGCTTGGCCAAGGATGTTACAATGTACCTTTAGGTCTGATAGAGCAGCTGGAAGTAAAAGAAATCTTTTACTTACACATTTTCTGCAAAGATGCTCGATCAATTAGGTTTGTGTACATTAATAATCATTATGAATTTATATATAATATAAATCATGTATAAAAATTATCTTGAGACTACTAAGAGATAGAGAAAATATGTTTTTATTGATAAAAAATTTATTTTGTTGCACAGAATAGATATCATTCCAAATTGTTGTAAAAATGGTTAATATCAAAAATATATTTTTAAAAAGTCTTGTAATAAATCATTGATTATCTTTGCTTAACAGTTTTAATCAGTCAATTAATTACAATTGATAACATGTATATCTTTATTATTCAAGTGGTATCTTATTGTGAAATACTGAAGATTTTGAATGTAGCAATAATGTACTGAAAAAAAAAAAAATTATTTAATTTTTAATAAAAATTTATGGTTTATTATTTTGTTTCAGTTGTGCTTTTTCCACCAATGAGGCCTGTTTGGAGTGGTTTAGACGCCTTCACAAAGTCACCTTACCAAGGCGCAGCATTGAAGAAATGTTTGCTTTTGCATACTATGCATGGACGATGGAAGAAGGAAAAGATTATACTAGACTAAGCAAAGACAGTGATTCTTACTTCACAACTTTCCAAGCAGAAGTAAGAATTTTATTTAAAATTTCATAAGTATTGTTAAAATTTAATAATTTTAAATATACTTAATCTAAATCAAAGCAAAAATAAACAAACTAAAATGTTGTATTTTGTATTATTTCAGGTAGAACGACTAAAGTTCAATTTACATGGAAGTTGGCGTATTAGTCAGATAAACAAAGATTACCAATCGTGCCCATCTTATCCCCCTCAAATTCTCGTTCCTGCATGCATTTTAGATAAGACTCTCGAGCAAGTCGCTAAATTTAGGAGTTCTAGGAGGTTTCCAGCTGTAGTTTGGAGGTAAAATTTTAAACACAAATTTCGTCTACCATTTTTTGAAAAGATTAAGTAATTTATTTTATTTTAACTTTTTAGGCATACTGGAAATGGAGCTGTCATAGCTCGCAGTAGTCAACCAGAAGTTGGTTGGTTAGGATGGCGAAGTAAGGAAGATGAAGATCTTTTAAAAGCTTTATCGGATGCATGTTCCTATGACAGAGGTGAATCAACAATGGTTGATTCGCCAGTTAATGATTCCGACCCAGGCGATGAGCCGATCACCCCAGCTACAACAAAGGTAATTAAAGATTTTTTAAATAAATTAAAAATTTTTTTAAGAGTATTGTAGCAGAAATCTAAAGAAAGAAATGCTTATGTAAAATACAGAAAGTTTTGATTGTGGATGCCCGATCCTACACAACGGCGGTGGCGAATCGAGCGCGTGGTGGCGGCTGTGAGTGCCCAGAGTATTATCCAAGCTCCGACATACAGTTCATGAATCTTCCGAACATTCACTCTATACGAAAAAGCTTTCACGCAGTGCGCCAACTTTGCGCCTCCGATGCCGATCAGAACAAGTAAGCATATAACTTAAAGTAATTACTTGAAAATATTAAAAAAGTACTTTAAGCTACTTAATACTTTTAGTACATTTTTAAATATCGTTTATAAATTAGCTCAATTTTCAAATAATATTACAGTTGGTTGAGCTTGCTGGAAAACACAAGATGGCTTCAACACATGTCAGGCTTGTTGAGAGCAGCTGTCACAGCAGCCTCAGCAATAGAAAGAGACGGCAGACCAGTATTAGTACATTGCAGCGACGGATGGGATAGGACACCCCAGATTGTCGCACTCGCTCAGATCCTGCTCGATCCATATTATCGAACAATGGAGGTTTGATATTTTAATATTTATTTAATTTAAAATTTGACTTTAATGGTATAGAAAATCAAAGAACAGTCAATTTAAAATGCAAAATCTCTATATAAAAATAATAATTTTTTATATTAAAAATGGCGAAAAAAGTAAATTGAAGTTCTAATACAAAAATATTACTCATATTTATTTTTTTAACAGGGTTTTCAAATTTTATGCGAAAGAGAATGGCTCGATTTTGGTCACAAATTTGCAGATAGATGTGGTCATTATTTAGGAAATGACGATCCTAATGAAAGATGTCCCGTGTTTCTACAGTGGCTAGACTGTATACATCAATTAAGTAAGCAATTTCCGTGCTGCTTCCAGATGTCGCCTGCATATCTAGTGAGTAAACAAACATTTAACTCGTGAACCAAGGACATTAATTATTGGAGATTGAAATCATGAACGTAATTTCTTTGTAGGTAAAATTAGCTCAGCATGCGTATTCTCAGTTATTCGGCACATTCTTATGCAATACAAGGCAAGAAAGGTTACAACAGAGGATACGAGAACGCACTTTTTCTGTTTGGCGTTTTCTCAATTCTTCAACTTTTATCAATCATCTTTATTCTCCCTCTAAACATCAAGTAAATATAAATTAATAATAATATAAAATATATATATATATATTTCACTTCTTCAAAGAATAAAAACAATTTTTAATATTTGTTTTCATAGGTATTATGGCCTAGTTGCAATATACGAGATCTCGAACTATGGACTGACGTCTTTTTAGGAGCAGCAGAAGCTCCCTTAGGTGTTTCTGACATTCAACCACGAGTGTCCATGATCGACATTGAGACTGGCGACAGTGAAGAGCCGCAAGGACAAATGACAAAAACTCGTTCCTATGGAGATCTTATTCAGGTCCAGGATCATACTACTCACCTACATCGTAGGTTGAGTGATCCAAGCATTTCAATTGAAAAGTAAGATATTGAAAAAAATAGCATTTTTATTATTTATTCACGCGCATATACTTGTATTTATCTTTTTTACTATTTATTCTTGTAGAAAATTCGATTCACTCAATTTAGAAAATGAACCAGAAAAAGTTGAGACTAATATCGATGGTGATAAACCTCAAACGGTTAGTGAAAATACAAAAGAGACTGAAGACAAAAAAGATTTATCTAATGGATTAGATCAAGCGTCAGGGGACGGACCAACTACTACTTCGGTAGACAGTTCTACAGACACAATTATACCTAACGGCGATTTGATAATGGCGAAAACTAATAATGAAAAAGATTCGTAAGTATTCAACTTTTTTCATTTTCTATTTTAAACATATTTGATGTTTTAAAATTTACGTTTTAAAAAATTGATCCGTTAATATTTAATATATTTATCTTAGATCACAGACAACAAATGACATACAAGAATCAGATGCTCATTGGGTCGACACGGGAACTGTTAATAATCGTTACAACTGTAATGGTAGGCATAATGGAGTAGAAGGAAGCGACTTGAGCGAGACTAGCGCGCAACTAGCATCTCGAACACCTAGCAGCATTTGTCCTGCATCACCTACTCATCAGGACATGTTGATCGATAATCTTGATCGACTCGATGACGTCGACGGCCTTCCGATTATTCAATATGATGTTCAAACGAGAGTTCAACAAATTTTAGCTGAAAACAGGGTACTTACTGATGTTATAAGTTGTTATTTATTCAATTATATTAATATTTATTTATAATTCTAACGCTTTTAGTTTAAATATTTATTTATTTTTTTTTTTTTTTTTTTTTTTTTTTTTTTTTTTTTTTTTTTTTTTTTTTTTTTTTTTTTTTTTTTTTTTTTTTTTTCGTCCAAATTCTGTAGCCCGAATAGAGTTATAGAATGTTACTGCTTCATTTTGTTTGTGTTTTTTCTGTGATAAATTGCATTCATTTTTTAATCGTGAACTTCGTGACAGCAAGTAAATGTTAGAATGGAGAAGCAAGCATGCAGACATGTACATATAAATGGGTAATCACAGTTATTCAACATGTGTAGTAGATATCTAAGTTTTTTGCTGCTGCTAATAGTCAAAAATCTAAATGAGAAGATTTTAAAACGTTTACTTATTTTTAGCTAAAAGAAGAGGCATTGAGGAAGGAGTTGCACACAACAAGAATGGCTTTAATCAAACAAGTTTGCAATCACAATACAGATAATGATCGAGTCGATGACATTGTATGTAACATATATAATTTACGATTGATGGCAGTCTTACAAGTAAATATTTAATTTTAACAAATACGTTTTTTCAGGGTTCGTTACCTGACTCTGTAGGAAGTGCAGGTGATCATGGAGAATCTTTACCATCTGATATGTCTTGGGAAGCTTTAGATGAACCTGGACCTGCTCCAACGTTATGGGTACCTGATCATGCAGTTAATCGTTGTATGGGATGTGACACAGAATTTTGGCTTGGTAGGCGCAAGCACCATTGCAGGTAATTTCTTTTAAACCACATAAGATTCTAAGTTTATTTTTTGTTCCATACTCAATAAAAAATTTAATATTGTTGTAGATGCTGCGGTAAAATATTTTGTGCAGATTGTTCAGAAAACTCGACGCCTCTACCCAGCGAACAACTTTATAATCCCGTGCGGGTTTGCAGTGATTGCTTCACACAGTTGCATCATCATACGAGCCCATGTCAGTGCTCAGTCCGACATCAGAGTAAGGTTGAGAACGAAGTTGCAGAACCCGTGCCACAACCACCTCCGATGCCGATGGTTAATAACTTGCCAGCGTGCCCAGCAACCTGTCACCGATCCGCAAGGAAGGTTGCGACATCGAGTTTGAGTGAGTTAATAATTCTGAATCATAAATTGAATACAAGCCTTTTTATTATTCTAATCAATACAAAAAGTATTAATTTATGTTAAATTGGTATTTTCAATTTTCAGTGAAAGATGATTGTTGCGAGTCGTCGTTTCAACTTGTGCAGCAGAAGCAGAGCCAGCAGCCGCCGATTGTTGAGGCGAGCAGTGCTAATTGAACGCCGGCGTTCAGTTTGGCCAATGACTTCTCGGGAACAGTTGAACGGAATAAAAATCAATAAATGCTAAAAAGCACTATACGTACTTGGTGGATCGCATGAGATGCTGCAACAATGTCGATTTCTGTCGAATTTATACATACTTTTTATCGTACATAATGTCTACGTTAAAACAAATGATAGGAAAGAGAAAGAAAGCTGAGGATAAAAGTAATACAATCACGCGGTAGGCACGAAGTGACGCGTTAGATTCTTTCCGCGAGCTAATATTTATTTCTAGAGTAATCATTTATACAAAGCGGTGTGTTTGAGTGTGCTGGTTGAATAAGAGTGTCTGTGTGACAAGCTGATAATAAGGCAGAAAAAGAGAGTGTGTGTGATTGTTAGAAGGTGGAAAGCAAATTAGTAACGGAATAAGTTTAATAATTATGAACAAAATATGTATTTAGAGTGAGAATGAAGTGTGATTTTAATAGCGAGGAAAGATTAAAAATTGGTAAGAAACTGTATTGTTTTAATTTTTTGGCATTGCAATGAAACGAGTGAAGGCACGTTTTGGACTGGCTGTGACAGATGTTTAATTTTAGACGTCAAACGAAAAATTTTAATTATTAATTGTTGGCCGATTAAAAAAAAAGAATAGTTCAACTGTGGTTGCAATCAAGATTTATGTAAATATATTCGTGCATATAGTCTTCGTATACAAAAGGATTTAGTTTTCTAGTGTGTTTCTGACGTTTTTATTATTAATTCGTGCCTCTGAGTGGTCACGCAAGTTCTCCTCTTCTTGACGGTCCGGCGCCTTTTTCTGGAATAAAAACAAAAATCCTCGGTGCTCGATCGAGTAAAAACATGTGTGTATGTCCATCGAGAACGTAATAGAAGTATATTCTCGATGAGCGCCGATTTTAGCTACAAAATAAAACAAAAACCGACAAAGTAACTGAAACAATTTTATACTTGAAACATTAGAAGAACAAAATACAAGTATATTGGACGACATCTAATGTATTAGAAGATTATGCAGTGTACATACTCTTAAAATTACAAAGAAAATCGAAGGCAAAAAAAGAGTCAAAGTATTTTCGCGTTCTTTACTGTATTTAGACGTTAACCGCGTAGTTCTCAGATAGCGATTGCACGTGCGCATCTGCGGAATGAATAAAATAAAACGGTTTATTTACAGTAAAAATGTATGTCTTTTTTTTTATATTATTAAAAATAATTACCTTTAACCATGAATATTAAATTTAGTTTTTAATATATTCACGTTATATTTTTCAGAGCAGTTATATTTTTGAAGCTCGATGCATTTCTAAGTAATTCTGTTGCATTTTGTAATAAATGTTTTGTTCCTTTTGTGTCGTCAGCATTTTGAAATTGCACTAATATCACAAGATAGGTTGTGACTGATCCTACAATCTAAAACCAAAACTAATTTTTAGTATTTAAAAAGAAAATAGATTATCGTTTATTATTTTTTTGTAATAATAACTGTTACCGATGTCACTAAACCTCTATCGAGAAAGAAAAGCCCGCAAGCAGTAAATTCTACCGGCCTCTGTAATAGCTGGATAGAAAAAATTTCCAACTGTTTTTTCGCTTCGGGATTCCAATTGCTAGCCAGTGCCTGACTGACTAATGCTCCGGTAATCCTTGCCTTTTCGACAATGGTTCGTTCGCGCGTAAAGAAAAATAATTAATAATCAATAATAACTCGCAGAGTTAAAGTTATTTTCTGTGTAATAAGAATATGTATAACTAAAAAAAAACTGACCTTAACCGCGACCATATAACAAGGTTGGACGAACATTAGTAGCCTGTAAACGTGAAAAATAATCCAGAAGACCTGAAGCGTGAGGACATACCAGCTGCTGCTGTTATCGCTGTATATCTCGGTGTACAAGAAGTAGGGTGTTATTATCAGGTGTATCAAGCAACTAACCGTGCCAACGAGAATGCCCGAACCGTAAGCTTTGTTAATGTTGATGATGCTGTCGCAGAGGATTCCGTGCAGGGTAATTAATTGATCGATAGCCTCCGATGCGCCTCCGCCTCCGCCTGTAAACGAGTGTTTTTCATTGAAAGAAAACATTTTTAAATGTAATGTCCGATTATGCAACGGTTCTAAATGCATTAAATATTTTAGTCTTTGGTAAAGTTTATTAAACGATAATATTGTAATTAGAAATCCCTGGTTATACCTTCTCCTGCAACAATGAAATCGGAAACCTTATTTGATCGGCGAAATCGAGTATGTCCAAGATCGGATGAAACAAATGATAAGCCTTGCGATACTTCTCTTCGAGGATCTGTAACAGCTATAAAAAATTATTTATTATTTATTGTTAGAAAGACGCAGCCATTAATCGTATGATTCATGATATAGGTGCATTAAAAATTCATAAACTTGTTCAACGGAATGATAGTTTCCATTCTCATTTAAAAAATTTAATTGAGATAAGTTTGCTCAACTTTTACAAAAACGTTACGCGTATTACTTCATATTTCAAAATATAAAAAGATATTTAACGTTTTTTTTATAAATAGAAAATCTATGATTTCTTTTGATAAGGACGTATTCCAGATGCACGTTTAATTAAGACTTCTATCATATACGATTAAGCTATTTCAATTCGTTTTTCTTAAATTAATTTATCATTTTAATGTCATTATTAAATAGGCGAAAAAATGAAATATGTTCTATTTTTTTGCGTTCTACCGATTTAAATATTTCTTGAGATATTCTAAATATCTTTTCAAATTCTTTGAAATGGCAAACCCAAAAGACTGCCGATTACAAAAGCGAGATAAAATTCCATAAATTTATAGTGTAATAGTGCAAATTCATCGTTTTCACAATCAAGCTATTATTAAAAAAATATCAACAAAAAAAAAAATATTTGTTGACGAAACAAAATTCCATCTACCTAGTCCCATATCTTTACGGAAATACTCGATTATCTGATTGCTCTTGGTAAGATTCTCGATGGTCTTATTGAGCTTGAGAAATCGCTCGCCGACGTTGATTATCACCAGAGCATACTGGATCTCAAAGGTCACGATGACTATATACATGAAATATAAAGGCGCATAATTGATCGGACCCTTATCGCCGAAGCCTTGTATATTCTTGTCCGCTGAGGAAAAACTCCAGGACATGTAATCTAGCGAGGATATCACGATTACGTAAACGAACGTGCACGAAATCACGATTATCGATATCTTGCGCAGATTCTTTGACGTCGCTACTCCCAGCTTTTCGTCAACCTGAAAAGCCATAAATGAAATAGCGCGCCGTAAAGAAGCTATATCTAATTATGGAGTGATTTCACTCGAGATTTCATCGGATATCTTACGTCAACGGTCATGTTTAGAGCTGCCTGCAGGTGCCGCCACCGGAAGGGCGAACCGCTGATGGCGACGAAAACGACGCTGATGACGGCGAGGACATCGCTGCAGGTGACGGTGATCGCCGTCGCCGAAGACAGTCGTGTGCTGTTTTGCCAGCCGTTGCGCAAATCACGGTACAAGCCCCAGCACTGCATTCCCATGTACGTCAACAGCAGCAGAAATCTTGTGTGAAATCATACACACCGATGATTGTTGCGCCGATCTTTATCGGTTTAGAAACAAACGATTGAGCGCTGACTTACCCATAGATGACCTGGGGTATGTCGAGACGACCACTATACTTGCCAGATTTGTCCTGGGTGAACCTGACCGGTAGCAGGCCGCAAATTTTACTCATGGGGTAGATCGGCGCGAGGGTGTAGAAAACGTCGGACCTGATCTTCTCGGATGTAGCTCCGACACTTTTCCGGACCTCCGTCGGTTTCGCGTCTTCATTTTGCTTTTTTTCTACCAACAGATTTCTTCATTATTTTATTTTATAGTTTTGATTTAGGTATATCGGTTTGGTTTATCAAAATTGTGATCGACTCGAGCTCGAAATCGCGCGCTAGCCACGTTAAAACTTACTATATCAACGAAAACGCAAGCTTAAATAATTTTCCAAAAATAATATAACGACTAATTGAAAATTATTTTTACTTTCTTTAGGAACGTCGCTCCAAGCTTCCATCCTTCGCTGCGCCTGGCGCGAGGCACCTTCTTTTTTTCACCTCGTTCAGCCTTGCAATAACAAACCTTGCAACAACAAACTGCGAATTCGCTTTCGCGCTGGTCTGTGTAACGTCGAGGGACAGCTGGGGGAAAAAAATTGCCGAGTAAACAGGCGGACTCTGTTTGCGCGCTAATTCATTCATAAGGCGCCCAGCGATAAATCTGCAGTCGACTCTGATTGTCTAGTTTACACTGCGGCTTCTAATCTGGGATTGTTAATCTGCGGCCTGGGTAATAGTAGGTATTGCGCGTATTTTTCGCGATTTGCTTTGAAAATATGTAACTTTATGATTTTTTTATTTGGAATTATAGAGAAAAGTGTAATTGAATGGCCTAGTTTCGGCTAAAACTGGTAATGATCGTTCATTCATAGAGATCAGATGTTAGTATCATCAGGCTAGAGGCTGTTATTACGCGTGGAATTATTAACGAGCGATATAATAACGAGCTTGTGACGCCACAACGAAATGAATCGTTTGTATATATGCGTCGCTCTCCAAGTCGCTCCATATTAGTAAATTTATAAAATGTAGCACTAATACGTTTATTAAGCACTTCATACTCTTCGTATATCCGTATACAGTGTCGAATTTACATGTGATATACATGTTTTTCATATATTATTTATTTTATGATGAATACCCGGTCTTTGCATACTTGCTATCCAAAGGCGCTATCGCGCTCCGTATATATAATCATCGATTCGAGTCGGACTTAAATAACGGCTTTTTCTCAATTCTTGCACTGAAAAATTATTAATAGATCTATCGTACTGAAAAATACTCAAAATTTAAAGTTGAGGCGCTGGTAGCGAACAAAGATGGAAATTAAATATCTTAACTCGTACTACTGATAGATTCGTTTAACTAGAAATTTATAAAATGTACACGCGCCGTGAAATATATTTTAAATTCTTTTCTGTTGTTCAGATTTAAATCAATAAAATCACATAGGTACTTAATCGTACAGCAAGCACTTTTCAAATTTGGCGCCGCTCTACATTCCTCCCTCCAATCCCACCCGAGAAAACCAGTTCCAGGAACAGCGAAACGCGAAACCGGATTAAAAAAGCGGGCAAACGGCCCTCTGGGGGTATTTAATTTAACGTTCAAACGCAGTTCAACCGACGCCGTAGATAAAAGTCAACGATATACACAGTCGCGCGCGCGTTTGTTTTATTTATCATCATTCCATGCGTTAACGCTATTAATTAATCGCGCAATTTCGTCAACGGAGTCTACGAAAATGACGACGAAATAATAATGCAGCCAATGAAAGGAGCGAAAATTCCTAAGAGAGAATCGAGTGGAGAGCTGATCGAGTTTGATTCGACCGCTACAGGTATTCCATTTAAAGTATCATGTCAGACTTGATAGACTTCGACAGCCCGAGCGTGAACGTCAGCGCCGAGCCGTTGCTCGCCTCGCCTCTGATACCGGCTCCGGAGAGGAGCTCGGACTCGAGTCCTGGTGTGGCTGGTCCTCACTTTCTCGGTAAGCGCAGCAGCCTCGACAATAATCCCTTCGATTTGGTCCTGAAGAAAGTTACGGAGTATGAGAAGAACAAGGAGGACCCCTTCGAGAGGGTCACCGAGAAGGCCATGGGCTTTAATACTAGTAGGTCTGTAGAATCTAAGAATGATTTCGTGCCCAGGTGCGCAGAGACTGAGAGGAATTTGGATTTTACGAACAGGGAGCTAGTCCAAGAAGCTGATGTGAGTATTATTACAGACTTGAACGACACCAATCTCATTGGTGACAGGGTCGATGGGAGACTGGTTTTGGAGTCCTGGAATTGTGATAATAAGATAATACCTAATGTAAATATTTCACCGGTTTCTAACAAGGATTTATCTATTCTTAATGATTCGGCTATGAACGACTCACTGCTCGATGGCAATAGTCCAAACTTGGTGAGTCGCCTATCTGTTGGTTTAAAGGACTTTCCTAGATCAATGTCACAGAGTACCTTTTTATCTCCAAATAAGTGTTTACTACAAAACAAGAATAGAAGATCTTTGTCAGTTCCTGAAGCATTAAAGAATAGTATACTTGAAGATACTAGTATAACAAATAGTGTTCAGTCAAGAGTCTTTGAAGATCCATTCAATGAGGCATTCAGAAATAGAACAGACAGGAGTAATATCAGTGCTACTTGTAGCTTTTTAAATAGTCAAGTTGACTTAACTGCAAGTAAAAATAAGTTGGAAAGGCTAAACAGCGATAGTTCAGTATTTTCTGTGCTCTCAAACATTTCTTCTATTCCAATGGATTCTGTAAATAAACTTAGGCATGACAGGTTCTATAGTGAAGGTTCTGCATTCTCTGGTATTTCAAATTTGTCTATAATTCCTCCAGAGAATACTATTTCATCGTCTTGTGATTTGTCTGCATTTCCAAATGAAACTATGAATAAGGGATTTGTAGCTAATAATTCAGAATTTAATTCAACAAATTCTGTCAAATTAGAAAAATCTCCACTAAAATCACCTGATAAGTCTGACTTAATAAAGAAATTTTATGAAATTAAAACAAGGATGTCAACAAGTCATCCAATAATACGGACTACTGAAGAAAAACTTATAGATGTTGATAGCAGTTCCAATTCTGTGTTCACTGTAAGTTAAAATTATTTTCTTCTGTCATTTTTAAAAATTAGTTTTTGATATTTTGTACTTTATTTTATTTCTTTATTTTAAGGATCAAGCAGATAGTAATGACATGATTTCACATGAGGCAAAAACTCTTGCTGATACTTTTGAAAAAATGGCATCATCTAAAGGCTCTAGTTGTAAGAATCTTCTGTTATTTATTTTTAATTTAAATTTATCAAATATATATTTTCAATTTTTTTCTTCTATAGCAAATACAGACGATGAATTACTTCTTTCGAAAACTCATTTGAACTTTGATGATTTACCACCATCAGATGATGAAGCTGTAGATAATTTAATTGAATTGTCTACATCACCTCCTAAGAAAACATGTGGAACCCAAGAAAACATAGACACGGAAACAAAAGTTAATACAAATATTAACACTCAAGAAAACATTAAAATTTTGGAAAAAGAATTTTTAGAACAAAAACCTTCTGATAAAAAAGCTGTAGCAGCATCATTATTGCTTAATTTAGAGAAATTGATTGAATCAGAAAATAATCCACAAGCCTCTAAGACTTTGCATGATTTACAGAAGTTATTAGGAGTTGAATGCAAAAATAATTCTGAAAGTCTAAACATAATTTCAAGAAATGGATTCAATGAATCTGAAAATAAAGAGAATTTTCAAGATAACTTTAACTCAAACAAAGATGTACCTGATAGCACTTCAAAGTTAAGCGAGTCAAATAGTTCAAATGAAAATTCAGATGATTCTCGTTCTGAATTAAATGTGAAAAATGTTAAATCTATTAAAAGTACAAAAGTGAAAACTAAGGAAAATTTAGATGAGTTAACTGAAAATCAAAAATTAGCAGTTAATCTTTTAGATATTTTGAATAAAATAGTAAACAAAAATAATGAAGCATCTACTGCTGATGTTTTACAAAATTTAGGCACAGTATTAAATATGAACATGGAATCACGAACTACAAGTAAAGAAAAACAAGAAAAGTCTGAATTGCAAGTACATGAAAAAAATTTGCCAAATCGACTGAATCGTTCTACAAATTCATATAAATCACCAACTCCTAAGAATATTGATTTAAAACCACAGGTACATATACTTTTTATTTATTTTTGTAAGACTTCATAATAAGCTAATTATGTTTTTTCAATTTTAGAATAAATCATTTGATAATAAAGTTTCACCAGTCCGTAGAAGTATTTCTGTACACTCTAGCAGTATTTCACCATTACGCAGAAGTGTATCAATAAAATCTACCACTACCAACAAATTCTTGGAAGTACCAAAAGATAAAAGAAAATCTCAGTTGATAAATATAAAACGATCTCCTAGTGATCCTGGATTCATGAATCGTTTGTCCATTAATAAAGCAAAAACTAAAAGTCCTAGTAAAGAAGAGAATAAATCTAGTTTAGAAACAAGTATGTAATAAATTATTTTGTTAATTTATTTAATCGAATTACATAAACAATTTTCTAATATTTATGATTTTTTTCAAGGTAAGACAATACTTGATCCAATAAAATCAAAAATCAAGAAAAAATTAAGTTCCGAAGTTGTTACTAAAAAAGGACCTTTAAAAGCTGTTATTCCATTGAATAACATGCAGAAAGGAGGTAAATAGCAAAAAATATCCGTTCATGAGTTAGTCATTTTAAATATTGATGTCACTAAATATTTTCTTTAATTTCAGCTAGTCAAGTAATGCTTGATCATAACGGAACTGTTACTCCTCCCAAGCAAAATAGCACTTCCAAGATGAACATCAAGAGTAGTACACCAAACTTAAGATCAATTTATGAAAATTCAAAGTCAAAACCTACAGCTTGTTCAACACCAAATGCAGAAGAGAATCTTAAATCGCCACGACCTACGATTCAGCAAAATTCGAAAACACCATTAAAATACAATATGTCTCCTGCCTCTCATAACTCTAGTCTAAGAGGAAACGTTAATTCAAATAAAAGGTATTTAAGTTTTATTGGATCAACATTAACACTAATAATGATTTGAATTATATAATTTTTTAATATGAACATTTTTTCTAATTTCAGGACGGAACGAACCTTATCACCACAGAAGAAACCAATTACCCCTAAAAGAGATACTTCTTATAATGCTGTCTCTTCCGGACTTCCAAGGTATTCGCCTCGACCTGTACGAGTGCGAAACTATTCAATGAACGACCTGAAGAATGCCAATACACCACCGCGAACTAGCACAACTACAAAAATCGCAGAGAAAAAGACTTCACGTCAAACAACATTTGTCTTAAGTGATGTAAACAATTGTAAACTCACGGATAAACTTAAACCCACAAGTCTGGTAATTTTTTAAATCTACAGTGTAATATTATTTGATCTAAAATCATTCTCATCTATTTTATATTAATTGGATATTAGGTGTCAAAAATTCGAAAATCCAGCAGTTTTAAAACGGGGCCAGAAAAGGAGAATTACGCGTGATAGTTTGTGATAAAACGTCTGTTAATGAAGAATCATCGTTTTACCGCTTTTAACGAAGAGATGTAACTATTTTTTGTACTTAGTCGATTTTTGTAAGTTTTTAGTGATAGGACTGTTTTAATATAAAATGTTTTTTTACAAATAAAAATGATATTTTAATAAAATCCTATGAATACATTGTACAAATTATTTACCAAAGATACTTTTACCAAAAATACTGAATATTTTCAATATTTTGAATAATACCGCTAATTTTTTTTTTTTTGTTATTTGGGCACTTACAGAGAAAAAAAATATGTTTACAAAATTTTGAAATGACAGTGTAGGAAATTGTATGTTAATGAATCTTGTCTTTCAGACGCTACTGCGCCTCTTGATGCATCTCGCGAAATAATATAATAATAATGTCGTGCTCGTTTTAATGAGCAGGGTATAAGTTTAAATTTTGTATTGTTTTTAAATTAAAAAACTAATAAGTTTTTTAAGATATTTAACGATTGCAGATAATATTGGGTGTGGTCGTAGTCAGACATATATTTCTTACTACAAACATATTCATTAATTATTTCGAATAAAGTACCTCTTTATTGCTGAAGCAGAGATGCAAAATTAATGTAAAAATATGCAAAACAAAAAATAAAAAACTTACTTTTAACTATAATCTAGTAGTTTACTAGTTAAAGTTGTAGTAAATTATTTATTATTTATACTTAACGTTGACGCATTTAAAAGTAATGTGCGGGTGGATGCATGAACGTGAGAGTAGGGCTACGCATATTTCTGTAGCTTTTCACTATAATAAAACTTTAAATTCCATTTTTAAAGCTTCAATATTCAGTTTAAAAAATTCAAATTTTTTCATCTCTGCGGTCAAAATAATAACGATTCAATTGAAGATAATTTTATTTTTGGAACAATTGCAGATTACAATTAAAAAATAAGTTTTAGAGTATTTTTAATAGAATTATATCAAAAAAGAGTTTTTGTCAAAGAGTTATGAGCTTGAAAAAAATGTTAAATATCACAGAATATGACAAATGAATACAAGTTTATTTTGTAAATTTAAAATGCCGTTAGGTGAAAGTTAATATATTCTATTTCGTAAAAAGTGTTATAAAAAATATAGACCAAAGTATGTGCAGCTTAGCTGCACCATGTTTCTTTATAAAGTTTTATAATGAGCCTCTATTAGGGTTTATATTTTTCGGACGACATCACGTTCTAATAATGAATAAATATGAAATAATTCCAAAAGATCAAATATTATTCTTCAAATTAATATAGGTATAAAAAACAGCGAAATCAGCGCATCACACATTCCATATCCAAAAACTGAACCATCGAAGGTAACAATATTCAATCGAAAACACTCCTTACGTCTACTAAAAAAAACCATCATTCACCATAATATACATAGCCTAAAAACAATCTATATCATAAATAACATAAAAGAAAAAATCTACAGATCGCAACACACAAAAGCAGCGCCATGTCGACAACTAAACACTCATAAGCCCAAGTTTATCAGTACATATACCCAATGTGAGCGCAGAGTCGAGCACAGCCGGGCGAGTAGGCCGCTGACGTCATCGGCCGCGCGCGGACGCGCTCAACGGGAAATCGGCGCGCTTGGAAAATGTTTGCGCGCGCTCGGCGCGTCGGCGGAAATGGGAGAGACGAAAGTAAAATGACCGTAGCTGTATTATGCGTATGTGCGTGATGAATCGATGCCGGGTGCTGGTTCTGGCTTAGCGTTCGGTTATGCAGATTTTTCGAATCTGTATTGAATCGGTAAATGGCTGAGGCATATTCTCTGGTGTGACGATTATTAAGCTTCATGCGACCGTAGCAGACCGAGCGTAAGGTTGCATTTTCCCGGCGCGTCCTTCCGTTCAATCACATCCGCCTCGATCCTTACGCGGCGTCAAGCTCAGGCCAGCCGGTAAGCACATATACCTACATAATCCACCATGACGCCGGCTTTGATTGCCCTACTTCAACGATCGTCATAACGACAACCATTTTGCAACTCCGAATCCATCCACATCAGAAATCGAATCTCATCTCTTTTCATCCTCATCTCATTTCGCGCTCCATAAGTATAGAAAACTCGCTCACATCCACAGGCGCGAACGCATGCGTCCACCGCGACACGGCAAATGTAGAGCCGGCTGCAGCTGGCGGAGTAGAGAGAGAGAGAGAGAGAAGCGTGCTTGACAGCCCAGCAGCAGCAGCAGCGGCGGCGGCTCGGCGGGGGATTTCGGCGCGTCGGCGCTCTCGCAAGTAGGTATTTCAGTTTCGCGCCGGCTGCCGCAGCGTCTAGTCACTCGTGTGTTGCTGGGCTAGGCCTGCGCGCCTCTCTCTCTCTTATTATATTATACTCTCATCGACGAGTCGGACCGAACGCGGCGACGGTTAGTCGTGCATCGCTGTCCGCGTAGCTAGTGTCCAAAGTGACGCCCGAGGAGGCCTGGAAATGCGCGCAGCTTGAGATAGTACATCGCCGTGGTGTTATATCTGCGCGTGTGTGTTAAAAGCGGGGGGGGGGACCGCGTGCGAGTAGCGCGCTACTCGCGTTAGCTCGGCGCTCGATCGCGCGCCGTGTCTATACCTAGTGCTCGGCTGATCTGCCAGTCTTTTTCGCCGAAGGGACAAAAAGGAGCTGCTGCTTTTCCTCTCCGTACCAGGCAAGTACCTAGACGCTTCTACTTATACGTATATGCACTTACACACGCGTGTATACACACAGGTGATTTCGCGCGCACACGTACATCTCCGCGCAGATCGCGGGTATGTACATAAGCAGCAGCCGCCGCGAGAGAGAGTGGAGAGCTAGAGGAAGGCGCACGCACATTTCCGCGCTGCGAGTGCGAGAGTGTGCGTATAAGCGCCGAGAGAGTGTCTAGCTCCGTGTATATATCGAGCGTGCGCGCTCTTTAACACACGCAGCACATCGTCCATTCGTCCCCGCGTGCTCCTCTCGAAGCTCTCTCTCTCGCTCTCGCTGCCCGCGCGCGCCTATATATACATGCGGAGACGGCCTGATACGTAGGCTGTAGCCCTGCTGGTATCCCCGCGCGAAACATTCGCAAAAGGTAATAAAAAGCGGAAAAAGCAAAGGGTTGAGGGCCGCGGGAGAAAGAGAGAAGAACGAGCTCGCTCGCCGCGCTGTATATATCCAGCTATATACGTGTGCTGCGCGCTCTCTGGCTTTCTCGTGTCCGCACGCGCGCTCCTTCTCTCTCTCTGCTTCGCTCGCGAGCGCGCGGCTCGCAGCAGTCCCGAGCCTCCGACGAGCGCGCGCGCACGCTTAAAAAGCCGCGCCCGCCGGTGCCGCCGCGCCGCTACTCTCTCTCTCGCCGACGTCCCCGCAGAACAGTACGCTCCTCGTCGCGGCGGGAGACGGAGCAGTCGCAGCGCGCCGCTGCCGGTGCAGCTCTCGACGCACACACACCAGCTCTCTCATCCTGAGCGACGAGAGGGATAGCTTCTCTGCGCGCACTTTCGATTTTTCCACACTGGGAGAGCCGCACGGACGTGTATACGCAGGGAGTCGGAGCGCGCCGCCGAGAGACAGCTACGTACGTATGTAGATATATGTACACACACACACACGCACACATCTCTCCTCTCAGCCGCGCGCAAACTGTGCGGGCGCGCACGTGTGTGAGTGCTGCTGCCGCACAGCCGCGCGAGAGAGCAGTGTTTAAGCGCGCGCGGAGCCCTCGACCTTCTCGTTTCGGCGGCCGCCGCCGGGGCAACGTCAAAGCGAGGCCCTCTCGCTGTCTATGCGTGTGTATACACGAGAGAGAGCGAGAGGGCTGTGTATATAACGAAACGGAGCGAGAGAGATGCGGCTTTGCGCCTGCCCGCCCGCTCGTTACATATACACAGAGAGGCGGCAGCGAGCGGGCGGCCTCCTTATCGACATTTCCGTCGTTTTCCCGAGACTTTTGCGCGCCTCTCTCGCTGCTCCGACGCGCGGCCCAGCTTACGCGCTGCGGCTGCACCGGCTCTCTCCGGATTTTTCACCCAGCCACCCCGATCCTCGCTCTCTCTACTCAAGCGCGCAGGCAGCTTGCGCGCGCGCTTACGGATGTAACAGTAATAACGCCGTTACAGTTACGCGTATATATACACACTCGGTAGTCGACTGATCGTGAACGATATATGTATACACGAGAGATCCGCAGGTGAAGACGACAGGTAGGACGGTAAAACACTAGCGGCGGCGATCGAAATTCCTGGGTACACGCGAGCGCGATTAGCAGTTTCCCGGCGCTTTCTTTGCGCGGTTAGGAGCACCGCGAGGTCCGCGCGCGCCTGTATATATAGCTGTATATGAGAGGGATGAGTGGGAGCGTTCGCTCTCGGAGCGCGCGCGGCTGATGAGAGGAGCGAAAACTACGACGCAGTTGCCGCAGGTTTTTTGCCTCGAGCTTTCGGAAGGGACGGGCGGTCTGGATGGGGGTCTGTGCTAAGGGTTTTTGAAGTAAAACGATGCGGGTGATGGCTTTTTTTTTCATATTTTTTCGTATGCTTGATGCTTTAGAAAAGATTGTGTCTTTGATTCCAGCCGCAACGAAAACAAAGTCTTAATATCTTCCCCTGGGATATATAGTCGAAACGATGAGAAAACCAAGCGGAAAACGGAAAAGCCGCCGCTCGTCAATCATGAAGCAATCTCGCAGTTTTATTGCGCGCTCGCGCAGACTGCACTCCGGGACAATCTCATTACATAAACCGAGTCCAGATTTCCCGCGCTCTCGCTCGCGCGCCGTCACGAAAACAGCCAGCCACACATACACTCACGCTTTTCCTCACGCGCAAAACTACTCCTATAGCACAGTGCGCGTCTCTTATCTCCCTCCTCAGCTTTCGTTCTCCGAACTGTATATACGAAAACGCTCCGCGCACTCCAGAATCCCCGTCCCTTTAAAGAAAAAAAGCAACAAAGCTCCACGGACGCGCCGGCACCTTTCACGCTCTCGCCTCACTTTTTTTCGCCGAGAGAGAGAGAGAAGGAGCTATACAGACGCCGCCGCGGCGAAATATTTGGTTAGGAGGCAGTCAGCGCGCAGATATATATTGCGTTATCTCGGCGTTGCCGATGCGCTCAGCTGCGGCCGCGCTCCACACACTTTCCTCGTGCCTCGCGCGCAGGGATATTTGTGCAGCCATACATACGAGAGGAAGAATTATTGTTATTGTTTTCTTCGCGCAGCGATAAGATGGCTCGCCGATATACCGCCTCTCTCTCTGCAGCCGCGTAGCTTTCGAGCGGACGTGGAAGAGTCTACATAAAGCCCCGGAGTATATTCGTAAGACCGACGCACGGCGGAATGCGCGCCGGGGATTTTTGCCGGGCCAGAGTGATTTCAGGGATGTATACGCGTGTATACGCGGCGAGGATCGATCGCCGCGCGCAAAGCCGACGAGCGCGTTTCGGAGCAGCCCGATATAACCTCAAAAAGCCGTCGTCCTCGCTGCAATAACGCGCTTTCCGCCTCGACGGTCGCCCAAACCCCAAAATCCATTCTCCATTAACAGCGAGAGAAAAGAGAGCAGTACCGCAGACCAGCGGAATTCCCCGTACAGCTCCCCCCTACGCTCAGACCACCGCGTTGATTTCCCGATCAATTTCCCGGCTGTATACAGGCTAATAACAATCAGCCCCCGCTCGCTGTGTGAAGGAATAAGCAAACGAGCGGGAGAGCGCAGTGGGCATCAATTATCGCAATCAATTACCGACGCTTGCGCGTGCCTGGAAATAAGGTCGCTCTCGCTGTACGCATGAAACAATAATCCCCCCCCGCTAAAGTAGCTTCCACGTGCATGTGCCGCTGCGGGAGCAGCAACTCCTAGAGACGCTGTATAGACACATGCTTGCGCGCAGCGGCGGCTCTCTCTCTCTCCGGTAACCTCGAAATCGATGCGATCGATACGCGCGTACATGCAGCGACGTATACACACGAGCAGCTGTTGTTTTCCGAAAAAGCTTGCCTCGGGTTATGGTAAACAAGCAGCCGTGAACGGCTGCGTTCGGTTGCCTTTTCGGAAAACGAGGGGAAAAAAGGCTCTGGACTTGTAAGAGCGACGTTGTAAGAGAGTAGCGCACGGGCCGCGCGAAGAGCGGCAGCAGAGCTGGCTGCTTTCCGTGAGGAAAGAGAGAGAGCGGCTGATGATGCGACGTGCGCGGCGCACATGCGGTGCATGCGCGCGCCGCCGCCGCTTTGCCAGGGCGCGCGCGATATTCAGGTGCTCTCCGCCTCAGGCTGAGTCTGCATTGCTCGGGGCTTTCCCACGCGGGGAGCGATTGCTGTGGAGTTGGCTTTGCCGATGATTTAAGGGGACTGTTGCGCTTTTAGGCTTGGAGTTGAGTTTGGTTTTAAAGGAATTTAAGGGTGGGATGCGGCGTAGTAGCGTCGGTAGCGATTGTTGAACGATTGCTTTCGTCAATTGCGCGCAAGCACGAAAGAAGCTAGTTAACGGCGTCTATTCTCGTCCTTTTATGTAACTCGTCTCGTAATTCCACGTTACACGTTACTTCTCAGCCAACCCCTCGGAAATCTTCAACAGCCTATAAATAACCCCGCTGAATCAGCGCTCCACTCTCCGCTCCCATCCAGCGCTTGTCAAAAGCCTGCCCAAGCACCTCCAAACTACCAAAATCATCCACTATCTACACACCAGCAATCAATTAACATTCACCCAGGCATCGATCCACTCACAAAAGAATCCTGAAAGCTACGTTTTTTTGCCCTCCACACACTAGCTCACGGATAACCAGTCAGCCTCGCAGCGCCTGCGCTGCCTCCTTCTCTCTCCTCCTATATGCGCGAGCGCCGCTCGGAAACGCGCGACGTATAGATATACATCCCACAGCCTCGATTATTACACACGCGCGCTCGTCGGGCAACGCGTAATACAGGTCCGCGCGCGCTCGAGCTTTTCGTTTTGCGCCGGAAGCGCGCCGAGCGCTGCTGGATATATTCGCGCTGGCTTTATCGACTCGGCTTGTTTATACGCTCGGAGCTTTGTTTAGAGAGAGGCTGGCTGTATATAGCGAAGGAGCGCAGGTTTCGGAGCAGGTGCTGTGAGCGCGCACGAGGTCGTTGAGAGAGGCGGGACGGTGGCTTGAAAAAAACGGCAGCGTTGCATTCTTTATGTAGGTGTATTCGCTGATCGGCGCGGATATGTAGTCGTGCGGCCTGTCGCCGCGAGGTGAATCTAAGCGTGAATTAGCAGGTTCCAGCGCTGTGAGTTTTGAGTGTCGGAATAAATTAGGGTGGAAATTTTGGCCGTGAGATGCCCTGTTTTACAGATCGGTTACGTACGCGAGCGTTTTCTTGAGAGCCGCGCTACTGTTGCCCGAGAAAAAAAGGGAAATTGGAATTTAAGCAGCGTCGCTGGAAAGTCGGAATTTGAATTTCAAAGACAATTTCAATTCGTCTTCGGGCGCGCGCGGCCGCGGAATTGAATGAAAGTTTCAGAAGCTTAATAATTCGTTTCTCAGACCGCGGCGAGTGTATGCACGAAGCTAAAAATTAAAATTCCATTGCACCGGCTCTCTAGCCGATGTAACTTAAGTTTTAATCGGTGAAGTTCACCGAAAAAAATTTTTTTTCCCCAAATTATTTTTTAACCAAGAAAATGGTTTACCTGGCTAGAAAAGGCCGTAGAAACTTAAAGAAACCTTCCGATGCCCTTCCCTAAGGTTACACAGCCCTTAAAGCCCTATAAAGGGGTAGATGAA
>JAPYZA010002164.1:0-19326 GCA_030522685.1 Eupelmus azureus | reverse complement strand
TCGATTTACGATTTAGTTCCGTCGTGCTCCGTGAAAATACTGCCTCCGAAAGAATGTTGCAAGCATCAAGAGAAACGCGGCTCAATCTCCTTATTATTTGCCTCTCTACTATTGCATAAACCGTCAAATTTCTTATTACCGCAATCGAGCGAAAAAGAACAGTGTAATTTAGCCGGGCAACGCGCGCCTTTCTCGGTTATATCGCGGTGTGATACCTAATTTCCCTGGAATGTTTATTCTCTTTCCCTTATCGCGAATGTATAAATTTGTAAATTTTTTTTCCATAACCCGTATGCGTTTTTTACAGAGTGATAGTGTTTTATCGCCGGCGCGTGCATCTCGCGGTTACCGAGAATAAATGAGCATATCGTATTTATGTAATGTAGGTAATCGTAAAGTTGTTGGGATAAATAAGATTAAGGTCTATTTTAAATTTTTTATGTAGAGAATCGTCGATTTGATTTATTTTTATTTTATATCCTACGGTTTTTCAGCGATCGGTCTTACCGGTTTCGGCATTTTCTACTGTAAGCAGGAGTGCTGAATTTTTTAATTCTGTAATTGAAAACCTTAATCTAAATTTCCATACTGTACTATATAGTTCTTAATATCGTTCAATTTCTATTTTGACTATAGGCAAATGCATCTGAAATTCATTGCTATAGAGAGTTTTCGTAATGCGGTGGTCGATATAATGCCAAAGACCATCGGCGTACTTTTACTTCCTGATTCATTACCATTACTGGCTTCGTTTGCATTACTATCAATTTCATTCTCGATGTTATGTAAAAGGACACCTAGAAAATTATTTAACTTGACATTATTTATAGTCAATATTTCTTTCTTTCGTCAAAGTTCAAGTTCTCAGTTTTTAATTCACGTATTACAACCAATTAAATAAGTTATTTTATTACTTTTATGAAAGCCGTAATATTGAAAAACCAGTACACATAAAACTCGCCTCGCATACCCACCCACAACCCATTAAAATCATCACCTTAATTCCACTTCTAAAAGCATCATAAACGCCACCATAACCCAGAAACCTCTCCTCAACGCGGAACTCTTCCTCAACTCATCCCAAGTGTCTCAAGCTCTCACCCACACATCTCCAAGCCTACATTAAAACACCTATGAGAACCCCGCGCCGCTACTTACATCGCGCGTCACGCCGGTGAATGTGTGTCAGAGGCAGCCGACCTGGTTTCTCGTCCGCAGCCTCTCATATCTGGGGGCTCGACCGGTTAATAGTCCCTGTACCAGATCACTTTCATTTCTCGATCGCGCCTCTCTCTAGCTGTATCGTTACGTAAGTGCTCTAGCGCTCGCACGCGAGTACATTTGTGTACGCTAGGTGGCTATATATACCCACGGTTAGGAGAGCTAACAGCTGGGGAGTTTACATTGTGCGGCCAGGGGAATTTATACTTCGTTTTCCTCTCCTATTGCACTCGACCTTGAAACTTTCATTTTTGCGCGCGGTGTTGGGAGAGATGGAGTGACGAGGGGATATATATGTGGGTTTATGCGAGCGGTGTCTTGATGACGTCATGTGGATTTATGACCGGAGTGGTTGTGTTTATATGGCTGAGTGCAAGAGGTGTGGTATTGTTTTGCAGAGTTGGATACGGGTTTGTTGGTTGGTGTTAAGAGAATTGGGTTTGTGAATTTTGGGATTTTTTAAGGAATTTGAGTATTTGAGTGTAAAATGTTTATTTTAAATTATTTAATTAATTTAAACCGAATAAAGATTATATTTAATGAATTTATTGTTCGATGAATATTATTTTATCGAATTAATCAATTCTTTTTCCCAGTCTTACCAACAGTTTACCTAATATTAATTGTAAGTCAATTTAAATAAGTCCTATTAGGGCCTATTTAATTTTCTATCCAAATAACTTTAGTGATAATGGACAAATTTGAAGTCTATGAATGAAGTGAGTTTTTCTTTTCTTTGGAAAAAACAATCGTAAGATTTTATCGCAACCGGTCTTGAAATAATTTAAGAGAAGCAAATGCTAATAAATAATTTATTCTGTCCTATCGGGATTTAAATTGATTTATGTGTTGAAAAACATGGTTTGATTAAAGGTTTATTCGATATTTAAGCATTTCAAATTATATGAAAAGAAAAGAAAAATATAGAAAGATTTGAAATACTAGATAGAATTCTACCTTACCGATGCAGTGGAATTCTTTAGACTAAAAGTAATTTAGTCTGATGTTCTTCCTTGACAAGAGAATTTTGGCTTATTATAAATAAAACTTAAGTTTAATTTTTATTATTTATGGCTCTACAAATTATTGTCACTATTCTCTATAAGACAAATATAATATCTTACTAAACTTAGATCTAACTATTTAAAAAATATTAAAAAAATATTTTAATAATTTGCAGTCAAACTTTAATGAAGTTTTTGAATTGTTCTACAATTATAAGAATATCATTTCTAAATTTCTTTTGATTCTATATTTTACAAATTTTTCTTTAATTTTTTAAATAAATTTAAAATAAATTTCATTGTTTAAATAATTCGATTATGTATGAACAAAAAACCAAATAATATTTTTGATCCTTTATTAAAATAACAAAACAATTAGACATTAGATAACTAAATTAAGCGCACGATAATAAAATATAAGAAAATGTTTACATTTACAGGATATATCAGTACCTACTAACTGCATGCATACGAGATAAAATGAATGAGTCATAAAGCAGTAGAAAATCGCACTTTCTACAAGAATACTTATTTATATATCTACGAGGAGAGTCATATTAAAAACGATCAATGCATTTTTTTTACATCTAGATAACTTTTATTAACCAATTTCATCGTTATCGTTACAAATTACGCGGATGAGACATTGCGCGTGCCATTTCAAACGGTTACAATGAAACGTCATAACGTCACGTTTTGTCTTTTTTTTCTTATACAGTCAATGAATTGGCGAACGAACGAATCGAGAGTTATGGTGTAATGCGATGGGTTCACTTTTTTTTTATCATATTTTTTCTTTATACTTACGTTTGTTTCCGTGTATGATGCGATAGCGTATGGATTGTTTTTACCATTTTTTTTACCATTTTTCTCATCGATAATTAATAATACCATTTTTGTGGGTTTACCTTTCTTTATTTAAACATTTGTTAAATCGCTACTCGACTCTTAAAGAACTTGATTACTCGACAACACGTACTTGGTATTTTTTTCCATTTTTTTTATTTTGCTTTTATTTATCTTTGCAATGTATGTTTTTTTTGTCCCTTTACATTTAATGTTCGATTGAGTGTGTCACTGTATAGAGAGTCGTTTAAGTGTAAGAGTCACTTGTGCGTGATGTGTGTACAAACTTTGAATAATTATAGTCGAAGACATCAAAAACATTTCTACGTAATGTTTAAATAACGAGACCGTGGATTTGCCTTTCGACTTTTCGTTTAATTTATTTTACTCAGGTGCGCATCTCTCTAATTAATTCCAAAAGTGCTGCAATTCTATGTTATTTGGCTACCCTTACAGTGTAAATCCCGACGAGCGCGTTAATCGAACAACTCAAAAAATTCGCAAAATCAACTTACACGATGTCGTATTGTATCACGCGAATCTCGTACGCCCATATTGTTTTTATTTTTTTTTTTTTTATTTCAATCTATAGAGGAATTTATTCTCGAAAAAACGTCGTTTAAAAAATAGTTTGTTTTCTTATTTATCCCCAAAAGTATAAAAGAAAAACAAAAATATATATCGACAAAATTTTTTCTTTTTTTTTTATTACTTTTGATTAGTATAGACTTCATCGTTCGTCGTTCTCCAATCTTCGCGTACTTTCCGCGATTCCGTTTTTCCGATCCTATTTCCCAGCATCGCAAATCCACGGCCTTACAATCGTTTAGGCTTACAGCTACTATTTATTTTTCTTTAAGATATCAGTGTACTTATACAAGAATGCTTTAATTCTCACCCTCTCTCTTATCCCATCTTTCATCATTATTAATAATAATTATCATTATTCCGTCTGCGCTCTCTCCTCTTATCCTTCTATCGATATCTCTCCATCGCTTCTTTCACCTCTTCTTCTCATTTTACATAAATCATCGCTCGATCACATTTAAAAACTCACTCCTATACTTTCACGTTACTCACACATTTAATCATCAGCGTTTCATCGATAATATTCCTCTTGACCTCTCTTTTTTTTATCAGCGTTTTTATAATCATCTTAAATCGAGCGTCTCCTTTTTGCGAAAACAGTCAATTTTTTTCTTTTTTTTCGGTTAAATAATCTTTCGGCAAAGAGATTAACGTCATCATCGACTGTTTTCCTCAAAAATAAAAAGAGACGGCTCGGTTTTAATAACCTTTTCAAGCACCTGCAACACAGTACAACGTTCATTAATAACGCGTTCCTCGATCGCGAGAACTACGCAAAGGGGGAAATATCATTTTTCTTTTTGCAGCTGGGACCATCAACTTCTAAACTTATTATATCGATCGATGCGAGCCGTTTATTTGTATTTATTCATCTTTTTTATTTTGTTTAACTTTTCACGTGTTTTGGTCCGATGTGGCAGTGCCTTGTTCAATTACACTTTATAACGAACAATTTGTGTGATTTGGCGTTTGTGTCTTGTCTTATTTTTTTCACTTATTGGTTTTGTGTGATTTGTGTAGTTTCACGTGCTCTCATTCTCGTGAATTCTAACGAATAAAATTATCATGATTTTTATCAAGCTACAGAACATCTCGCTTATTTATTAATATATGTCACTGCATTCTCGATGAAATGCGAAGAAAAACGGCGCTCTTCTTTTATTTATCTTTATTTATTGTAATAATAATCATAATAATGAGTGAATACATTATGAGAAAACTTAGAGTTACAATTGCGAGAGCGGTTAATACAAAAAATAAAAAACAATATGGATTACGAAGTAAATTACGCATTAAATTATGCACGCAAACATACTTATTATACTTCATCGTACAACTCACTGATATTTACATCACCGTAATATACTCTCACAGGCACTCGCACTCATACGCACATAATAAGTCGATACAATTATGCCTTCACATTATAATTATATATATTTATATTATCTTTGTATATCGTATTTATTTATTCATTTGTTTTTTCTTTTCCTTAATATCGCATTGTCGCTTCGGGTACTTCAATTGTATGTATAAGTTAATGTATGTATATGTATAATGTTTTTCGTATAATCGTCATTCCTTTTTTTTCTTCGTCGTCGTGGTGTTATCTCTTATTCTTCTTTTCACTAATCGAGCTTGTCGTTTGCTCGCTTTTTCTTTCTCACATCGACAACCGACAAAATCATACATAGCGATCTCTTTCATTTTATATTTATATATATATGTATTATTTATAATGTACTTTATTCTTAATTCATTTTTGCTTGCTTTAATGTATTTATCCTAATCGTGTGTGTGAGAGTGTGATTTTTTTTTAAGTACGTAGACTCGGAAAGCTATGAGTAGGATGGAGTTTACGAGGATGATTAGAGAGAGCTTGATTTTATATATATTTATACTTTATATCTTATCTATTGTTTATCCTTAAGCTTGTGTCGTGGCTTTTCAAGGAAAATCAGGGCGGGAAGTAGCTGCACCTTCATTTTTTCCCTTTTTCTTATCTCTCTCGCAGGGGTATTATTTATTTTTTCGGGGATGATTTTTTTCTTTAACGGTTAATTGTTATTATTACACTTCCTAAAACACGTTGAAATATATCGCATGTTTAATTCTTTATATCACCGGCATATTAGCGACGTTAAATAGATACACAATTTGCTTGTTTATCGATCCTGTTACGCGGCCGAAAATGAAGGTTTTTTGGCCCTTAGACACTAATCAATAGCGACATAATTAATTAATTTTTTTACTTTTAGTAATGTCCTGTGTGAAGGTGTGATTACGACTGTCTTCTTTATATTTTTATACTTTTTTCTTACTCGTGAATGGATGAATCGTTTTATTATGTTCATTCTAAAACATCTTCTGTTATCCACTACGGTGTCTACGCTTTTTTATTTATTTTTATTTATCGCATACCATCGTCGCTTCGCGCGCTAAAATTGCGTACATCTACTTGAGTTGGCTACTTCATTGGTTACTTTTGTTTTCATCTCAACTGGACTCTCCAATATCTCGTCATCTTCTTCTATCTTTTGTATTTTTACGCGTTGTTGTTCTTCTCTACTTGATTCTTCTTTATTTACCTCATCAGACGAGGATCCAAACGAATTTCCAGTGTAATAGTGAAAGACTGTTCTTCACATTCACCGTTTACATGTCATCTTCGTTTTTCCTCCGTTTATACGCTTGATCAATCATTCATCGCTTCTGCTTGGGAACGAGATGAGGAATTGTTTTTTGAGTGATTCTAGACGCGATTTTTAGTCGGACTATTGCATGATTTCCTTTTCGAAAGGTACGAATGAATTTTGTACTCTTCTTTATTTTTGTTGGTTTTCGCGCTGATTGACCGACTTTGAACACAGACTTGGGAAAAGAAAAATGTGCGTTATTTTATTTTCGAAATTTCGTCCTTCTTCCTTCCCTCTTTGGCAAATTTATCGTCATATTGTTTTACATTTAGAGTCCATGATACATAAGTCTACCGGCAATAAATAGATCCTTCTCCGCTAATTTTCTCTCTACAAACCTCAATTGTCAACCTTCGACAACGTCCAGAACGTCCCGCGTCTCTTCCGTGTCACGCGAGTAAATTTCGTGTACGTCCTTCATGTTTAGTTTGATTCTCAGAGCGCATAAATGCATTGAATTTTCATGTTAGTTTTCTCTATCTCCAGTGCTAAGTATTTTTCGCTATACTAAAAGTGACGACGACGCGAGCAAAAAAAGTGCTCGGGTCTTTCTGTGTGTCGCCTTTATAATGCTTTGTGCCGTGGCCGTTTGCGCGCTTACCCACCACTGTGCTCTTTGTGAATATTTTTTTAGACTTTGCGAGGTGGCAGCGGTAGGCACGCACTCGACTTTAGCAAAGGTATAAAAGTAGAAAATGCGACGTGTGACATATCACGTCAAAATGCCGTAGAATATGGGTCGAAAAATTACCTGAAACTAAATGTGCTTCTTTTTTAAGTATATCGTACTTTTCATATTGTTACATACTTTGTATATCCTATTTTGGCTCATGAAAATCGAATACCGGTTAATTACATTATCGAATCTGTGCTTTATCATCATCACAGTTGTGTGAATCCGACTTTTAATTTCGAGACGATAGTCTCGTTTCTGGGGAACGCGTTACAATTGTTGAATTATAACTTTACACAAATGCAAGAATCGGTGTATACAACGCAAAAACGAAATGCAAGAACATCATTATCGGAACGAATAGGTTTACAACCTCGTTTTAAAATTAAACGTCGAATCCCGAGGCGCCGAGAGAGACGAGTTCGTCGTTCGTTGTCAAGTGTGTTCACATTAATCCCGTGTACGACATCTTCTGTTTCGATGTCATCATTTAGTATCTTCGATACTAATTTTCATAAACAATCCTATGCAATCGACGTGTAATAGAATTCCATGCCATAAGGTGAATAAGGTCATCCACCTCCATCCACATAAATATCTCATTCCACAAATCTTCTCAGTTTCATTCTTCTTCATATGATCTTCCTCATCTTATGATCGTACATCATCGTGTGCTGATCGTGAGGTCACCCAACGATGTTGTTGATCGTGTCAACTTGGATCAACGCCTTACTCGAGGCGCGCCTTGTAGCTGGTCTTCCAAATCTCAGCGAGCGTGACGGCGCTGTGGAACCTGTGGAAGATGCAGAGCGGCACGGTGACCCTTTGGATGAGCGCCCAGGGCAGGAAGCCGTAGAAGTCGATCTGCACGGGATTGGCGGCTACTTTTTGAGCTTCGAACGTGTAGATGACCCACATAGTGACGTTGCAGATGAGGAGGAACGTGACAATCTGACGGCCGGGCTTGCTTCGGTCGTGTTCGGGTAGGTGAACACGTCGGCGAGATACATCAGCGATGAAAAGCATCTGAAGAACAACCTGGAACACCGCCAGAAGACCGGTGATCATGACGAGAAGATTGGGCTCGTGCGTGAAAGCGGCCAGGCTGCCAGCAATTACGCTGAACACGTTGTAGATGAAGAGGCCAAACGCGGAGACGCGCAGGAGAATGTCGTTGAGATCGCTCTGCTCTTCAGCCTTGAACTTGAGGTTCTGCACGCGTATGAAGCCAATGATGATGGCGAAGATAGAGAGAGCCATGAGGGCACAGTGAGAAACGTCGGCTAGGTAGATAGCGAGTAAACCTAGATCAGGATGGTGAATCAGCACAAAGAAGAGGATCAGGCAGATGAGCGATCCAACGAGCAGAAGCAGGCCAAAGAAGAGTCCCTTGCTGGCTCCCACGCAGTCCACTCGGCCCTGACCTGTTATGGTTTTAAATATGGGTTATTCGACTGGAATAGTTAAGTATTGGTGCCGGTAATCCCCATGGTAGCGTCGCGTGGATGTCAGATTTCAGAATTACCATTGAAGAGTTATAACAAATCATTTTAGCGTCGTAAGATAGCTCGATACTTTAATTTTCCTCACATATCTAAATACCAAAAGCTATTCTACAATTGCAGCATAACTTAAAGAATTTATTTGTGTCAAAAATATATTGATCTATGACCAAATAATTGTTAAAAAAATCTTTAAATTGCGATAAAAAAAGCAGCAAGCGAAGGATTTTAAATTAAATAATTTGTCATATTAAGGTACATATGGCAACACTTGCTGGTTACTGCATAACTAAAAGAAGTACTGAAACACGTTTTTTAAAAGCCAAGTAAGGCCTGGATTTTAGGAAAAATGACGCTTTGTTTAGGTGAATATAAATTTAAAAAAAAAGCATTTCGCTGGTTAAGAGGGAAAAGGTTTTTACTCGTGCGAGCACTAAGAATGTTTGTAACTCAGCTCAGTGTTAGAAAAAAAGTAGTTCTAACGCTCACTCTAGTTATCATGTTTCTTAGCGTTTGCGCAAATATACCATTTTTATTCTCAACTGACGATAAGATGTTTTAATTAAAAATATTAAAACACGCTCTGTTATACACGACTCTGAAAAGATTGATTGAATATTAATATTTCATTTAGTTGTTGCAGTAATCACCAGGTAGTTGAAGTAAAATTTCCATTGTGTACATCAAAGGAAATTAATGCACAATGCATAAAAATTAATGTAATTGTGCATTAATATTTTTTAAAACGTACGGATCGAAAATTTTGTTTACATTGTACACGCGCCCAAAAAATTATTTTTCCATTTGTGAAACTCAAATGGCAACGCGGTAGATTTTACCACAGGCGTAAGGGACGAAATCATAGATCAAGTCGCGCATCTTGGTTACATTTCATAATAAAATTAAAAAAAATAAAAACCAAAAGGGGTAACGTGTGGCATGAATTAGACCCTTACTTTTGTGGACATATATGCGGAGTTGCCATTTGAGGTTCACATTCCGAAAAATATTTTTTCCGGTGTGCGTACATGTACATTAACTTTAATGAACAATTTAACAGTGTGTTGTGCTACATACCATTTAATATGACGAATTAGTCGAAAATTTATTTTTTGTAACAATTTAATTCGCTTAATTTGATACTTTCATTTTGTAATTTTTTGTTATATACAAGCATGAAATATCGTACAAATGATTGTTAATCAAAAAACGTAAAAATGAAAGAAGAGTTTTCACTCAACATTAAAACATGCAACGGTAATATTATTAAAATATAAGCAAAATAAGATCGCAAGTGCATTTTAAGAAAAATTATAGATAATAGCATTTTTGACTTTTTATAACAAAAAACTTACGAAACCTTAATTCATATTGTGAGCTAAATTAAAGATGTCTATATTTTTGATGTGCAAAATACAGTATTAGAGTTATAAAAACTATTATCTATCTTTTCTAATTTTATGCAATTTTCTTGAAAAAGTGATTGTAATTAAATATTGATAAGTGATATTGTGCAAAGCAGCAGACAGAATCACCTTTTACCATCTTAACTATATTTGCACACATCTTGCGGTGCTGAAATGATTTTTGTTTTACCTATAGCATAGCAGTTCTGACATCGAAATCCACGAGGCACTACCTGAATGTGTGTGGGGTACCAGACCGAATTGAAGCATCGAGCGACTATCCATTATTCGTGAAAATTGGTATTCGAGAATTTTCAAGCTGCTGATTTTAAAGTTTCTAGCCGTACCTTTGACTACTTTGGCTTCTACTTTGACTTCTTCCTCTTTATCGACTTTTCCTGTTTCTGTTTCTGTTTCGTCATTTTCAGCTGACTCATCTAAAAGCAATGAGTAAGACAGGGAAAAGGTACTAGAATTAATGACAGAAGTGGATGAAAATAGCGATGGTTATATAGACGCGTGAAGCCCCTAGCGGGGCTCTAAGTGCTTATGAGTGATATATGTGAGTAAGATTGTTAAATGCAGGATAAAATGTAAGCGCCAGCTAGTAGAATTGGTGAGCATTGAAACTGGGATTGAGATTCAAAATTTAATATTCTATTGGAATTCAGCGAGCTCTAAAAATCCCAGAATACCAATTTCCATGAGTGTTAAATAATGTTTCTAAGAAACACTATTAGGTGCTCCTTGTTAATTAAGTTTACGGTAGCAAACGGAACATTGATATTTTTAATAACTGGCAAATTCCCTAATCTAATTACTAGAAGAGATAAAATATTGACTAATTAAAATTTAGTTTCTACATTACTTGAATTATCAAGGTAAGTCTTTTGAAATGTTAATTTTATTCCTTATATTAGTGGTTTTAACGTATTTATTCTATAATAAAATTAATAAACCTAAAAAAAATTCATGTAATATCAAGAATCCAAAAAATTAATTTAAATAGAGTGTGGCATAAGATTGTGTAGTGTAAAGTGATATAGAATAGGTGCTTTATTTACATTCACCGAATTTTCTTATTGTTTATTATATTATTTAATAATTTACATGAATTTTTCTTCATCTTATATCAATAAATCTTTATAAAAGTCTAAGCTAATGTTTTTGTTACAGTGTAAATGCGACAACAATTGACTTGTATTACTCTTATAAACAGCATTAACTTTTTTTCCAAATCACATGTCAAGGAACTTAATTAATCTTCAATAAAATAGAAACGTTCATAAAACATTTCTAAAAGTGTAGGTAAACAATGTGACTATGTTTACCAAAATCCACTGAAACGTCATGTCAGTCTTTTATAAAGCTTTATTGATGCGCCGAATACTTACGTACCTCTTCCACAATACAATAAAAGATACATAATCAAAATATCAATAGAAGATAAATGTCAAAGAATCAGACGTACCTGCGTGAGCAAGGGCAACGGCACGCCGTGACAGCATGGCCTCGAGTCTGCGCTCAAGGTCAGCCTCTGCCTGGTGGGGCCAGCGGGGATGACGACCGATGTGCTTCCACATGACGTAGATGACCGCGGCACCGATCAAGCTGTACTCAATGATGAACGGGAACAGGTACGGCGCTGCGTCCTTGACGATGGTACCCATGATGTTGACCCTGCCGCACGAGTTGGTGGCGATGATGCTGCCGTCGTTTGCAGTCAACGCCTCGGCGAAGACATTGAAGCTGGGGTTCCAGAGTGGACTGCTGCCTACGCTGGCGCTGGTCAGGTTGGCCGTGGCATTGGCCGCCATGTCGATGAAGCGCGGGATGTTGTTCTTGCTGTCGGACTGGAGATCCATGTCGCTGAAGATTTCGTCGGCCCCGAAAGTCGCCGTCGGGTAGCCGGTTGACGTCGAGGCGGCCATGGAACTGATCTCGGCGGCCGGTGAGGTGAGGATGTCCTTCCTGGTCGGCATGAGGGTGGTGAGGAAGGTCGAGAGGGTCGACGGCGCTGTGGAGGAGGATGACGTTGAGGCGAATGTCGAGGTGCTGGTCGCCTCGGTGCTGGTCGTGGTGGGCCAGCTGGTGGACGAGGACATCTGCCAAGAGTTGGTGCTCGGGCTCGGGGTGCTCGTCGACGTCGACAGAGTGGTGGTCGAGGTGGCCAGGGTCACGGCTCTAGCTACCGGGCGTACGGTCGTGCGGGCCATGCGGTTGAAGGTCCCGGCAGTGGTGGCCACGGTACGCGCGAACTTGTTCGAGTAGGGCGGTAGGGTGCCACCAGGGGCCATGCGCAGGTTGTCCATCGCGCGGGGTCGCTCGCCCAGGATCGCGTCGGCGTTGCGCAACGCGTGATCCTTTATGCTCGCTGAGTCAAGGGAAAATAGAGAATTATGTATATCTTTGTTGAACATTTTTTTGCGGCTATTGGCTATGCATGCATTCACGTAAACGTGAGCTAATTGTGATGTGCAGCTATGGTGTTTTACCAAACTTAGTGAGTAGTGTGAGCTCTTTAATTTATAATTTATTTTTTAATTGTATGTGCAAGTGAATAATGCAAAGATAATTTCCGTTCTTATTGCGTAGTGTTTTATAATGAGAAAAATTTGTATGCTACTAACGTTCGTGAATTTTGACTGCAACGTCACGATATTCTGATATTCTTTTATAAAGTTGCAAGCCATGCAAATTCAAATTAGCGTGATTCGATTATCATAACTTCAGTTCTTGTTTTATTCATGAAACAAAATTCAATGTGTCTCAATACCCGAAACGTAAAAGAAAATTTAACTAAACCCATAAGACACCAACTGCATGCATGACGCGAAATGTTTGCTCAAAGATCATACATCCGAGGCTGCGCATACAACGCAAATCTCGAAATCTCCAAATATTGAAGGAGCTCGCGCGAGCGCCGGATATATCGATCGCAATTATATATAAAAGGGTTCAGCGCGCGCGACCCCCAGGCAACCATGTTTATTTAAGCGAGATCTCTCCGAGATACGGATTTGGAATATCGATGGCATGCAAGAGATGGCGTGCAGAAGCAGAGGAGGAGGAGGTGAAGAAAAAAAAGACGAAGCTGCCAATCACAGACTGCTTACCTAAGAGTCCGATCTCGTCGCGTCCCTGATTCTGGTGGTATTGGGCGATTTCCTTGATGCTCTCCAGGACGAGGGTTCGAATCCAGACGCAGACGTTTGTCGCGACCACGTGCATCAAGCCGAATCGGGCGATGACTTTGAATCGGTGGATATTCAGCTGTAAGAGAGAAGCAAAGAGACAAAGATTGAAATGTGAATTTTAATTTTTTTCTTTAAGCTTGTGGTGAAAGTAGGGTGTAGGTTTGAAGTAACACGAAAAGGAAGTTAAATAAATTTTAATTATGTTTTAATAAGATTTTTTATTATTAATAAAATTGTGATAATTGATTAGGTCTTAGTTTGAGACTAATTACTATCTAATGAAATTCGAATCACTAGTCGTACTTGATTAAAATTCTATCTGAATAAATTAAAGATTTTACTTAATGCAGAATTTTCTCTTAACCTATAAATCCATTTTAATATAGCAAATAATTGACCCGTAACGAAAACAAAACATTATTCCACCGCTTACAAAGGAATCTCGGATCCGGAAACTCATGAACCATCGGATGAAACATTTACAGATTAAAGCCAGATGAAAGCAATATTGAAAAGTTTACAGGTATTAAGTATCGAACGCTGGCCGGCACGAGGCTTAGCAGGCGTTCGTTTAAGCCCCGAACCGAAAGTATCCGAGGGGAGGTGGGTGGCGAAAAAAAAGCATTGAAAGCACTTTGCGGCCGAGTGCACTTACCCTAGAATTCATGAAGATAAAGTACATTTGCATGAAAGTAAAGATCATCTGAAGAACGGGGTTAACGCCTTGGAGAATCTGATAGCAAGGTGACTTTGGTGGGACTTCAAAGAAGACCCCGAATTCCAGTCCGTTGTAGACCATCGTTCCCAGGCCGAAAGCTTGAATAAAATTAGGTGTTAGTGGCCCTTTCCCACGATAAACGCTGCTTTTGATTATCATAATTTTTGGAAATTATACAAACAAAACAAATTAAAGACAAGAATGGTTTTCTTAATATTTTATGACAATAATAGTAATGAAAAGTTAAACTTTCTTTAGTTATACAAGGCATGAACTAGATTTTGTTTTTTGATACTTGAAACTTTTTTGCACAGCCTTATTTTAGTTATTTAACACTGATTAGAATCGATTATAATAAGGTCAAATGTCAGTATTTTAGGTCAATTGTCTTATCAATGAACTACTTATAAGTAAAGTACATTCTAATAATAATTCATAAAAATTACATCCTAACTATTAAATTTCATAAAGTATCAGTATTCTATCACCCTTAAAGAAAAACTTTTAAGTTATGAGTGTCGATTGACGTTCAACCAAAATTTAGTATCGTACAACTTTAATACACAAAATTTTCATTAAACGTTCAAAACTATTCTCAATTTAAACATTTTCTCGCATGAGCGCATTATAAGTATTCATATTACCGCAAGCAATCAATTGACCGAAAAACATTAAACATCGATAAACGCACAAGAACCCATATAACAACCATCCGCATCCCTCCCACATAAGAAAACCATCATGGCAATGCCAACCTACAGTCAAAAAGTCATTATCCATAACATACCAATGGCGCCGATGCGCAAGAAGAAGCTTCCATGGCTGGAGTCGTTCTGTGAGGTCTTGCGCTTCCGCAGTGCGCGGGTGGCCACGCCGGCCTCGACGTCCGTGGCATCCTGAAATAAACGTTCCTGCGTCGGTACATTATAACAACGACTGCTGACTATGTGTGCGATGAAATTTCGGCGGGGATATATTCTCGTTATAAAATTTCGCGCGTTAATCGCCCGGGCGTCAATGTTTTGCCGGCAGCCGGCTAAAAAGGTTTTAACGAGCGACGCACGGGTGCTTTTAGACTTGGGGCTTTTCATGCGCATTCGAGAGCTAGAGGCGGGATTCAAGAGAAAATACGGCGGTGTTTTGGAACTGAGTGTGCGACGTTAGTTCTTAGATGTGAGATTAGCGAGATTTTTGGTTTGACATAAATTTAGAAATTTATTTGATTTTTTTCCGAGTTGAACGACGGTTAGTATTAAGAAAACAAAGTGCCTTTCGTTTACCCGATCCAAAAATAAAATCTTTAAGCAAATCGTTGGAAAAACTAAATATCAGATCAGCCGCTGTCACCCCGGCGCGAAACGAGCAAAGAAGATTTATGGCCCATTTGTCCTAGTTTCGATTCGCGAAGTCTGCAATAGAAAAATGCCAGGCCCGAGAGTATCTAGCCAGCGGCACGGCTAAGCAGCAGCAGCAGCCGGGAAAGCTTGACGATTCTATTTCGGGGATTCTTGTTTCCCCTTTGGAATTTCGCGCGACTCCCCCATAACGCTCCGTTGCGTCATTGCCCATGGCCGTCTTTATTTACATTTCCGTTATTTCGCTTTCGCGGAAATTACACGGGAGGATTTATTTTTGCACGGCTTGGCGGGTTTGGTGAGTTTCGTTGCGAGTTTGCGATGTGCAAGGTTGGAGTGTTGTAGAATGTGGTTAATGACTTGTGTTGTTACGTTCTATATTAAGATATTCGGAAAATTTTTAAGCAAAATATATTCATGTTTAGCAGAATTAAAATTTTATGCTCGTCTACTGATTATAATTAATGAATTACTTTATTTTTCGATTTCGTGATAATTTTTAAAAAAATTCTTAAGTAAAGAATTCCATTACTTTTTTCACACTTCCAAAAGAAATTTACAAACAAAAATTTTCCTTACATCCTATCACAAATTGTTAACAAGTTGGCACACGTCCGACCCAAATCAGAAACTCCAAATCAATTCTCCACCCCAACCATCTTCCACATTCCCTTTGACTCTCAATTCCGTTTCTCATCCAGCCAAAGCCACCAGCAATAAACAAAATTTCAAAAAGACCTAAAAAAATCACCCACCTGGAACTCCTTCTTATCCTTCTTGGCGTCCTTCTCCTTCTTGTCCTTCTTGTCCTTCTTCTTGCTCTTGTCCTTGGGCTCCTTGGGCGGCTTTGGCGGCTTGGGCGGGGGCGGCGGCGTGTCCGCGCCCCTAGAGCAGCACGCGCTCTCCTGCAGCAGGAAGCAGAAGACGTAGAGCAGGAAGAGGATGCTCACACCGTAGAGATAGGTGAAGAAGCCCTCGTAGTAGTAGAGGGGCAGCCGGTGCGTCACCACCTCGCTTATCACGTACGCGATGCACACCACGACGAGCAGCTTCGCGTAGATGAAGCTCATTATTATGAACAGGGACGTTCTGGAATGAAGAAGAAGAGAAATAAGGGGTGATGTGTTGCGTTGGTGTGATTTTGGGGAGATGGAATTCAAGGGACTATGTTTTTCTTCAAAGCATAAATCACTGATATTAATTTACAGGCAGTTAGAATTAAGCGCTGTTGCGTTTTTGGATACTTTTGAACATTTCTCGACTTGAAAGTGTTTTATACATTTTAACATCTTTACTTTTGCTTCTTTTACAAACACGTTTTGTTATTAGTAAAATGTGTAAACGTATCTTGCGTTCTTTTTATTTTTTATTCTACTTGTACAATTTTTATTCCATCATGGCTTGTTTATAAGTGGTATCTGAGTCTTTTTATTAAAAGTTTAAATGAGAAAGAACTGGAGTAAAGTAGACAGCTATACGAAGCTTTTAATTTCTGTTATTAAACAGAGCAAAGTTATCTTCTTGAGTTTCATTTTCTCTAGAAGTTAAGTAATTGTCTGACAACTCTGTTAATTGCGGATGAGAGAATATTAAATTCCCCAAATATTTCAAATTCTCAATTACATCTAACAAAGAAACAACGCTAATATTGCAATATTATCATTCTACTCACCAACAATTCAGTATAATCATAACAACTCAACAACATTATCAAAAAATAACTAAACAATCCCAAAATCAATCCCTACATTCAAACCAATCCCCACAGCTTTCTTGTTTACAAACAATAACACAGGTAAGGTTAGCCCCGCCCCACCCCAACCCCCAAATCTGCCCTCTTAACCCACTAATCACCCTCCGCTCTCCCATATCCATCACCGAATCTCCATAAACGAATAACTCCCATCCACATCCCCGTCACCCACATCTCTCTCACCTCTGCTTCGTCGCAACATTAACCCTGCTGCTCCTCCTGCGGCATCCCCGGCTCTCCTTCTCCACGAACGGCGCTATCTCCACCTCCGTCTCGCTCGCCATATCCTCGCCGCTCTTTCACCCCCTTAATCGTCCAACTTTGTCCCGAACGCGAAGCACTTTAACCATAGACGCTCGCGCTCACATCGCAGCCGGCGCGTCTAGTTCGGACTGACGCGTCTGTATCTTTGCGGCTCGGCTGCTCGCTGCCGGCTTGCGCGCGGGGGGCTATTTTCGTGCGCCAAGTGTATGTTTGTAACGCCGTTGTGTTACATTCGGCCTGGCCTGTCTCTGAACTTCTAAGCGAGCGAGCGAGTTCAGGCGCCGAGTAGAGAGCCCGGAACTTACATCGCTTTGCGTAAATAAACAGGCTCTTTTGTTTGAGGTTGTGCATGTGTGTGTATTTTCGTGGCGGCGGAAGGAGAGGCACTTTTTTGGAGGAGGAAGTTTTTTGTTAGAGATGCCAGTTTTTTTAAGATTGGTGTTTAAGTGATTTAATTGCGGGGCTATTTTTGGGATGATAGGATTATTGTGAGGGGATATTGATTTTCTTTTGTCAGGATGTATTGATGGAGAGATTTAAAATAGCGATAGCCAGAGGAGAGTGATTTTAGTTCTGTGTTTGATGCTGTGAACTGAGGCACGCTGTTACGTGGTTTCAGATTATTAAAAGTTTTTTTTTAATATATTGGTAAATACATTTTTAGAGAGTTATTTTTGTCCCGTCTATTTAAAACTTTAATGCTGTTATAACAATAGCGAAAAATAACTTATATCTCGTTTATTTTAATGAATGGCACTTATCATAATGGTACTTATTTTTTAAAAATTTATGTTTTATTGTCGGTAAAACAAATATAATATCATACATGTCACCTATTTCTTTTTCTTTTTCATTCAATTACTGTAAATGTCAAGCTATTTTATGCTTAGAGAAAGTTTTATAAAACGAAAAATATTTTCTATATATATATATATATGTAAAAAATTAATGAAAAAGTTTTTAATTGGGTTGAACTAAATACATTTGATATATTTATATATATATATGTAAAAAATTAATGAAAAAGTTTTTAATTGGGTTGAACTAAATACATTTGATATATTATTTTCACGAACTCTATAATCGCCTTAAATTATCGCTTTATAGTTTCAGCGTTTTGCCACTCAAATCCTCAAATTTGCATCAATAACAGTCTTCTGTTGGACGTTGGCCAAGTATCGGATCGATGCTGTAATGCTATCGTGCGTGCCAAATCGTTCCAACACTGACACTGCAATAATAAATAATACGATTCCCATTCTTCCCTCAACTGTTTTCTGCGAGCTATGAAATTTCTAAATTACAAATTAACATTTCAAACAAATTAAAAATCAATGCATTTGTTTTTCATATAACAAATTTTTTCCTTCAAAAAGAAATCTGTATTAAATATATTAAATATATATTAAATTTTTATAACTTTTTTCAGAACCAGACATTAAAATTAACCTTAACACCCCCACCTCCCCATCAAAAAGCAACCACCACCACCCCACCAAAAAAAAACCTCATCAGCAAAAAAAATGTCAAAGCCAAGCAACACTTCCCCCGCCGTATAAAACTGCAGGAATCACAGCGTCGGCGCAGCATCCCGGCTGCAATTTTCACCGGCGCTCCTACCGCGCACGCTCGCCTCTCCCGTATATATAGAGGGGTGGGTGTGGCGCGCGCGCTCGCTCGACAAAAAGCCCGCCGTGCCACAGGGCTATATGATGCAGCGGGAGCGCGGTTCGTTTACCGCTCGCGCTTTAGGGGGCTGCTGCTGCTGCTGCTCGAACGTCGAACGTCGCGCGGCTGCATCTTTGTCAACAAGGGCTTAAGCAGCCTTTGTTCCCGCGAGCGCGGCACTTTCCCGCCGCCCACTGTATAGGAGCTAGACTTTATTGTGATGTGGCACGAGCGGCTGCGGGGTGCTGTGGGTTTGATAGGCTTGGGTTTTGGTTTTTTGGATTTTGAGTGGGTGGGGTGTGGGGATGTTTGGTGCGATGGTGGTGGAGGTCGAGGATGGTTTTGATCAATTTATTATACCGCGGGGTATTGGGAAGAATGGCACTTTGCCACTGTTTTTTATGGCTTCTATGTAGGACTGAACTATGAGGCTGG